>CABFVX010006078.1:0-43525 GCA_902151425.1 Timema shepardi
TTTTTTAATCCATTTTTCTAGCCCCCTTTGACTCATATTATTTTTATGTTTTTATTCAACCTAAGATTATTATTAAAATAAAAATGATTTTAACACATTAGTTAATCACTTTCCATTGATTTAACTTTTTAGCTTTTTCTTTCTCGTTAATATTTGTATTAATAACTATCTAAGTCTTTAGTTATAATTTACTAACAAATCAACTTGGAATTATAAGCACATTGACATGTAGGCGTGTGCTGTCTTGAGTAAAATGGTACTGACACGTTTCACGGGTTGCTAAATCTCACTATCGAAGCATTCCAAAGTCTTCCTTTTTCTTTTTTGTTCTATCTTTACCATTTGCAGCTGTTGGGTGCTCCGCTACAGACACGTGTAGTCAGCGTTCGCTCGCTCAAGTACACATGTACTGACTGACACGTTTATATGCAAGTCGGCACGGGTTGCCATGGTTCAAATTACTTGAAACTTTATTTACAATTTTTTTGACATAAAAGGAAAAAAATAAGAGGGTATGCGAAAAAAACAACTAATTTCATTTTTTGGGACATCGTAATATATAAATATATATGCCTATCTGGATCTCTACGTTCTTGATTAGGTTATGGGCCCGGAATAAACAGTGGATTGTGAGTAAAAACCGTAAGGATTGTTGTTTTAAAGTTAATATTTGACGTTGCAACGGGTTGGGTGAGACATCATCATGGCGGCATCTGGTTGTTTGCAGTCATGCATTAAACCTTTTGATGGAATTGGTTTCACGATCTTAGTTCAGGATGAGAATACTTTTAGAAAATAACAAAGTATTATATGTTTTGGTTGATGAACCACCTGAAGAAAAGGATGCATTGCAAAAATTTACGGATGATGATGTTAAATTACGTAACATCATGGTGAATCGAGGCATTGCAGACACTCTCCTGACAGTGATTATGGGGGAAAATACAGCGAAAGACATCAAGGAAGCTCTGCGATCTACTTATAAAAAGAAAGGCATGAAATCCCTGGGGAATTAATAAAAAATTTGTAGAAGATTGGAGTATCGATACGACAAACCATTGCGGGAGTTTTTCCAGGAATTTGAAGCAGCACGTGCTGACGTCACAACTGCTGAAGGAAAGATGGATGATGGTGAAATTGTTAGCCAATTACTTGTTGCTATGTGCCAAGATTTTGACAGTGGGGTTTCAGCCATAGACATTATGTTTAATAAGGACAAATTGGCAGTGAAAGTTGAATATGCTAAAAAAAACTATAATCTGAAGATGAGAGACATAAGAAGACTGCTTTGGCTTCTGAAGATCCCCATAGTGTTTTTATTTACTTTTAAGAGAATAAAAAACTGGAAACGGGATACAGGTGAATTTTATAGACGAAGTCATATATTCAATGGTAAGTGTTTCCATTGTAGGCTAAGAGGACATTTAATGAAAAATTGCCCTAAGCTTAAAAACAGTGTAAATATGGTGATTGAAAATAAGTTTTATTTGTTACCTACATGGAATCAGTTGAAGTAAGTGACCTGTCTATTGCTACACCTACGGAGGAGGTATGATTTGTTTTGGACAGTGGAACTAGATGCCATTTATTAAAAGCAATTATGCAAATGATTAAATTGATCTTAAGGATATTATTATTAACATTAATGTGACTAAAGTTGGTGTAACTGTCAAAGTAGTGCACTGTGATTACACACAGTACATTTATACTAAACTAGAAAACTGAACATATCAATTTGACAATATAGTTTTATTTAGTAAACAATAAATAAATAAAAAGGTACAAGTTTTTACAATAGGATAGAAATATATAGAGTATTAAATTTCTTCACAAGGCAAAACAACTTGTGGGACTACTTGATTACTTGTGGCTACCTGGGTAACACAGTGGCCAGGCAAGAGGGTGTAGAATTTCTAAAAGAAGAGTAATTTGAGAATTAGTTAAAGCAAAATATAGAACAAATTTATAAGATAACATTTATACAGTCTCACTTGGCAGGGTTGAATATTACCAGGAATCCACTAAATTTGTTGGATAATTGGCTGGTGAATCCTGCTGATTGATGGCTAAGGGCCAGGCGTCATTAAGGTACTATGGCCGGACATGTTCCCATACGGTACTACCAGAGAATTCAATAGTACATTAACATCCTTTAGAACTAATACAACATTTAGGAACCTATTTACAGGCCAAAACAAAATAGTATTATTTGCGCGGACACCACTATAACAATAGGCCAATTTCCACGGGTTGCTCACCCAAACTAATACTTTCCATGAACAATGACCGCATAATCAAATCTCTATCAATTACAACTGAACTGGGTAAGGCAAAAGAAAGAAACAGACTTCCTGGCGATAACCATCAATAACAAAGAACTGATGTGCATGATGTCTAGGGTGTCATGAATACTTTTTCCTTCAAGATTTATCGGAACTTGTGAGTTAGTGTAAATCAGCAACACTCAAATTCATATTTTTCTAAGCTGGAGGCTTTAACGTTAGGACAGTGTCCAAAAACACAATAATGCACTCAGTAATTGACTAAATGAGTCATTAAAATCTGACTTGTCCATCAGACTAAAAAAGCATAATATAACCAAGGTACTTCTTCCATATTGAAGTTAACTAGTACCTGAACATGGTACTAGATTCGGAAAACATTTTCTCTTGCGTTTAAAAAAAAGGACTTCTAAATAACTATTTGCATCACGTTAAACCAAAATAAAGTTTCTTCTAACTTAGTCACTAAATTCTAGGGACTAAATGACGACCGCTGGATACCAATACCCTAGATGCGGCGTCCTCGTAACCAGCGCGTTGAATAGGACGATTCATCCTCCTTCAATAACGCTATGGAGGCGATTCCGACGACCCAGATTCAATGATCTGACTTGGTTATTCACCAGCAGCGGTTCGTTGTTGATCCTTAGCTGTGTAGAACCACTCTCCAAAGTTGAACCCGCGGCGCGTCCCATATATACTCACAATCAGACATGAACAGGGAGGAGAAAAGAAAAGGGGAACGAATTGAGAAGCGTAAGGTAAAAATAAGGAAGGATAAACGAGGAAAGTGAAAAGGAAGAGTAAGAAACTGACGAGCTTCTTCTGTTGGCCACCAGAGGCGCAGTTGCGCAAGAGATCGAAGCGCCGGCCTCCATTTCCACGCTATCTTCCCTACTGAACAGGCGAATGTTGCGCCACGTGGAGCCACCATTATAGATAATCCTGTGATTTTAGAAGTGAGTTAATGATATCTGTAGACATCTGGCCGTGGTGAGTTTATACACACATATCCTATATCAAAATGTATCAGTATTAATTTAGTTATTTGATTTTCACTGTTATTTGTACGCAAAGAAATAATATAGATGTATTTTTTCCACCTTTTTGAGGGCCACATGGCCGGCTGTAAGTTTCTTCATCTGACCCCATCTTATAATAAAGGGTATGCATTCACATATCTTATTCATAACTATAATAATATTAGTCCTCTTCTTTGATATTTAGAACAGCAATTATCAAAAGACAATTATTTTTTTTACTAACCTCGTGTTTGAACGTAGGGCAAGACGTATTTTTCAGTATGAGAGAGTATAAATTTTGAGGTATTCTATCTTCAATATCTTGATATAATTCCAACGTGGCACCCAATTACATAAATAGTGATAAATAGTGAACTTTTTTTCTTGTAGGTGTTCAATCAGTTTGATTGACACGATGCAGTAGCAATGTACGGTAAATTACTTCAAGATTTCAGACCTAGGGAAATGTGGTGATGGGTAAATCAATAAGGGGTTTTTGCAAATTATATAATATATAGATGATAAATTTCTCATATTAGCGTATTGCTTACCAGATCAATTATTATTTCAAGCAATTAGAAATACATCGTTTAAATTACTAGTGTTAAGAAGCAAATAAATAATTACACTTTACATTAATGTAATTTCACATATTATTATGTATATTTAAGGTATATAAATGCACAATTTATTTTTATTTTTAAGTCACTAAAATTTAATATATGAACATTTTGAATAGGTTGAATAGCGTAGTAAAGCTTCCAAGAATGTAATTCTATACTTATGTTATGTGAATTTCCCTGTTTCTTGATGCTGACGCTTGGCTCACCGACAACCAGAATATAACAGCATAGTATACATAGCTACAGTGCTCATTTTGTACCATCTTCACTTTACATCCATTACTGTTTCCAGCTTGTGGCCTGGCCAGATTTTATTTAAGCCATTTATTTTCCACTGCCTGCTTTATAGGCCAATCCTATTTTCATATGCCTTAAAGTATAACTTAAGACAAGGACAGGCACAACTTCCAGTAGCCGGCCTTTAATTTATCACTATGAAAGGGTAAGCCCATATTTTCATCAATGATAAATATTCGGCCATGTTGGGAATCGAGCCCGGGACAATTAGCTCAGTAAGCAGAAACGCTATCAACTGATCTAATGTGTCAGACTGTGTCATCTTCATGCTCTTTAAAATAATGTAGAGAAGACTTTATTTCAAACGTTGATAGGACAAAAATAATCCTCGCTCGTTTTAATTTTGTTTATTGCCTCAGACTGTGGGCAAGATCGGTAACACAATACAATCTAAGGAACAACCCAGTGACCTATTAAAAATATTGTTGATGAGGTTAAGGCTTCTTATTCTAAACACGGGGTAAAATTATGCAAGATTAAAATGATTAGGTGTTTATTAATACTTTAAAATATATAATATTATATTAGAAACTTTTTCTGGTCGCTTAAGTTATCTGAAATTTAAGATGCTACTGTTGTAGGAATGAGGAAGAGATGAATTTACAATATACGTACTTACATAATTTGTGTGGGTGTATATTGGGAAACCGTATTACATTTTACTGGGGCTCGAACTCTGACTTCCCTGTCATCGACAAGAAAGTATAGACGAGCTAAACATTTAGTCCATGTGTCCACCGATTCAGGTAGATTGATTTTAAAAGATTGTATACACAAGTGTGATTTTATTAATATGAGATAAAAAATAAAATCAACAAGTCCAAGAGACTTCTAGAAGATAGGTTGTCCACTTCGCAGTAGACTAGACTGCTAATGAGAGGTAAATCTTGGTTTGATCCCGGTCGAGTGTACTTAGGATGGTTCTTTCTAAATAGTTTACCACTCTTTCTCCACAGAAATGAGGGTAGACTTCTTCTAAATCCAACCTTTCTCATCGTTAGCCCTTTAGCGTAATTAGTACATAATCGTATATTATCATTATTATTATTATTATTACCGCGTCTTACTACCCGTCTGGTTTGGACGTACTTACGCTAATGTGTAATGGTAGAGTGATTGTGAAATGAAATGGAGGAGCTACAGTTTAACAGTGGAGGCCTGGCATTTCACACATTCACAAGCTGTGATTAATATACGTCTTGCCAAAAGTGAAGGAAAGGTTTGGAATTCAGATAAATCTGTGCCGGGAACGAGGATTGAACCCCGGACCACCAGCGCAGAAGTTTGACACCTTACCTCTAGACCACCAGGTCACCCATAAGCGTATAACCCGAATGTGTAGTAAGACGTGGTGTAAATAAAAAAAAGATATATGTTATAATTATTTTTACCCAACACAAATCTGTGCACGTAATTTATTAGTTTTTGAACAAAAAGTAAAGACTTTATTTTAAAAACTAGACCTACCCCACCATGCCATTAGGGCAAACTTTTCTGACAGTATATCCAAAAAGCTGGGCTGTATCGAATATTGTTCAGGTTTAAATGTAGTCTTGAATCATATTTATAAATAATGGGTGCTTCTTAAAAGAGGGGTTATGAGCACTCTAATAATATTTTAAGGATACAGGATAAAAATTTGGAAATTCCAATTTTAGCTCAACTTGACTTAGTGCTTCCATATATGTTAGTCAATAATGACACCTCTATAATGCACTTGAAAATATGGTCATTAAAGGTCTCTCTCATATTTAAATGAATCTAACTAACTTAAATAAAGTATGTATTAGGTCTTCTTGGGATTTGAGATATAAAAGTAATTGTCCTGGGAAGTATGTATAGTGTGTCCTCCCCCATTTTTATACAGTAGTCATCATTTTTTTAACTGTTTGTTTTACACAAGGGTTATTACAAACTTAGAGGTAAGGTTTAGGAGGGTACTCTAGCAGCATCACCTTTCATTGGCATGGAGAGAGGAGGAAATAATAACAAGCTATCATAAGTGTCCACACTGCCAACACTAAACAACACGAATTGGATTTGACTTTATTTTAACACGTCTGATTCCGACCGTTTCAATCCAATTCAATGATTGGCAGGCTTAATAATTTTGTGCTAGATTATATGTTCAGATTTTCACGTCAATAGTAAAACGAGTTTGTAAGGTTTGTTCTGGTAAATAGGTGTTCAAAAAATGTAGTTAATTAAATTCTAACATTTTGGATAAGTTATTAACGTAAATGTCTACTGATTTAAGAGTCCCGAGTTCGATTCCTAGAATAACGTACCATAACTGAAATGTGAGTTTCCTCTTTCATAATGATTAATTAACAGGCGTAAAGCTAAGTGCTGTACCTGTTCTAAATTTATATTAGTTTATATTAGTCATTAGCATAAGTAAGCATCATTCCATTGGTAGCCGTGCAATTCATTTCATGGCTGGCACTGGTAGTGCTTTTCTTTGCAACAAAGAGGCAGAAAAAATTCTTTCATTTATTACTTCCAACCTATTTTTGAATTAATTAAAAAAATCTAATCCAAATTTCAAAATTTTAGCCCTTTTTTTCCAGTATTATTATTATTATTATCACCGCGTCTTACTACCCGTTAGATTTATACGCACTTACACTAATGTGAAATGGTAGGGTGATTGTGAGATGAAATGGAGTTTAACGTGGAATCCGAACCACGGTGGGGGCCTGGCATTCCTCACATTCATTGTCAGAGGTGAAGGAAGGGTTTGGTAATCAGATAAATCTTTGCCGGGACCTGGGATTGAACCCCGGCCGCCAGCATAGAAGTCTGACACCTTACCCCTAGACCACCAGGTCACCAATGCTTCCAGTAAATATCAAACAATGTTCATGAGAGAAAAAATACACAAACTCCTCATTTTAATAATATAAAAAATAGAAGAGTTAGAATATTGATGTTCTCACATCATCAGTCGGTTTAGAAAGTGTACGTACATTCCATACCTTAAAACACATCGTACTTTAAATAATTAGGGGTATAGTAGGCATCGCATATTTTAGGAAACAAATAATAACATAAATAAATAATTTTAATATTTATTATATTTACTTGTTTTACTAACAAAAGAGAGAACATTGGCCAAGCTATAGTACATCCATCCATTGTCAGTTTATAGAGTCGGGCTTACATGAGGCAAGTATGGAGGCAAGCAAAGTGAACAGGCTAATTTGTGGGCATGTACGCTCCAAAATAATATATATTCAATCTAGTTGTCATTCACCTTATCTTAGCTATTAGGCAAGTAAAGTTCACATGTGATAAGTAGGGTCAGGCAAGTAGCCTGCTGAATTGACTTGTCTGTTTACTTTCTTCGTGTAAGCCTTGCCTGTAGGCAAGTGTGGTTATTGATCATATGCCAGTTTTCATGTAGATCCAGAAGCGGTACTGGGATAACTTGGTGTAAATCCCCGGATCATTAGCCTGGCCTGTTCCCAGACCCCAAGACACCACGCCCACTTGTAGTGCCTTCTTGCCCTTCCCGACCACAAGAGGACCTCCAGAGTCACCCTGGGAACATACACACATTAGTAAAGTAGACACCAGACACACTTGTAGTGCCTTCTTGCCCTTCAAGACCACAAAAGAACCTCCAGAGTCACCCTAGGAACATACACACATTAGTAAAGTAGACACCAGACATACTTGTAGTACCTTCTTGTCCTTAAGAACACAAGAGGATCTCCAGAGTCACCCTGGGAACATACACACATTAGTAGACACCAGACACACTTGTAGTGCCTTCTTGTCCTTCAAGACCACAAGCGTACCTCCAAAGTCACCCTGGGAACATAAACACATTAGTAGACACCAGACACACTTGTAGTGCCTTCTTGTCCTTCAAGACCACAAGCGTACCTCCAGAGTCACCCTGGGAATATACACACATTAGTAGACACCAGAAACACTTGTAGTGCCTTCTTGTCCTTCAAGACCACAAGCGTACCTCCAGAGTCACCCCGGAAACATAAACACATTAGTAGACACCAGACACACTTGTAGTGCCTTCTTGTCCTTCAAGACCACAAGCGTACCTCCAGAGTCATCCTGGGAACATACACACATTAGTAGACACCAGACACACTTGTAGTGCCTTCTTGTCCTTCAAGACCACAAGCGTACCTACAGAGTCACCCTGGGAACATACACACATTAGTAGACACCAGACACACTTGTAGTGCCTTCTTGTCCTTCAAGACCACAAGCGTACCTCCAGAGTCACCCCGGGAACATAAACACATTAGTAGACACCAGACACACTTGTAGTACCTTATTGTCCTCTAAGCCCAAAACATGACCTTCACAATCACCTTGGGAACACAGTATTAAAATAAACACCAAACACATTTGTAGTGCTCTCTAAAACCACAAATGGAGCACCAGAGCAAACTTGGTAATACAAACACATGAACACAGTAATTACTTTAAGGTTTATGTAAATGAGGTTTTAAGTGAAGATTAAGATTTTCATAGTCACAAAATAACTTAGACTTTATTTATCCTTTTCTCTGACGAGCATAACTTAAGACATAGTTCATCTAAACTGTGTTTAAAGACAAGATCTGGAAAGTTCTGAATTAGTCCACAAAGCGTGAAATCAGTGGTTTTAATGTTTTTTGGACCTTATACTTCATTTTTAATGTGAACATTTATTTTACTGGTCCAGGCTGACCATTTAATAAAATCCACAAAAGAACGTTCAAAAACCTTCATTTTAGTTTTTTATAAATCACATTAAAACTTCAATCAAACATAATCAGGATTCTCATTAGTATAGCCCACATCTCATTACTATATTTATTTACCTGTTTCACGTGTATATCAGTCAGGAATGTCCACATAATAAATAATAGGATAGGGATTAGGATGACGTGGTTTCAGAAGAAATGTACCTGAATTTTCACGTAGATAAATCCGAAGACAACAATTTAATACTAATCTAAGTACACTTGTTTTTCTTGAAAACTCTACCTCTTAGTCACCAGCAAATCAAATATTTCGTGATTGAAATCCTTGTTCACGTGATCACAGATGTGGCTGTCATTGGTTTGAAGTTGATATCTGGTTGGTGTAGTATTGAATCTCATAGTGTAGAATAGTTGTTTACCCAAAATGTACCAAAACTGGCAGTAAACTAGTATTATAGTAGAAACCAACTGTAGACTACTGTTGCCTGGCCGTAAAATATTATAGGTTCTAATAGTTTCATCATAATATTCAAAGAGCATAAGTAATAGCTTTATGTTTAACTCATTAGCGTTTTGAAGGATATATAAATAGTATGAAAATTGATTGTAAGATAAACAACATTTATAAAGCTCTCAATGTTCAACATATTAATATGTTAGAATTAAGACCATATTTATAAAGTAAGAGTTGAACAACATAACCCATTTGATAGCATAAATGTATAGGAGTTGCTCAAGTAACTATCCGGCTTGATTACTTGATCGCACGACCCGTTGAACCCTCGGCCAAAGGGCACAGCGACTTATTCCACGACAATTTGTAGCGATCAGGCAACGTCAGCTATTTCCCCCCTTTTTTTTTCTCACGCATAAAATGAACGTGAAGCAAGTGGTAGCTTTTGATCACTTGTTAAATTGGCGAAACAGACGAGACAGGCTGCATCTTGTGTTACAAGCACGTGATGAGAAGGGATTGTTTCCAGTATTATATCCATTCTTTAGGAAATATTAAGAAAAGTTTTTAACTACACAAATATGTATGTATTTTCCTTTGATGAGCATTTGCTTGCATTTCAAGACCTTATGAAAAATTATTGTTGTATGTTGGACCAAGGCGCTCACTGTACACGATGTCTGATGTATGGCCGTTCTAGTTTCAACTTTCATCTAATCACATGTAAACATCTGGTCGTTTGCACGCCGCCTGATATCCCAGTGGCCGCCTCGACCGTCTGACCAAGTATGCGTTGTGTCACTAGCCACAAGCTAAACGACCAGCTCCTGACGCGCGAAGAAATAAGAATGAATTGCGTATCAAGACAAACACAAACACAGGCATTGATAATTTTTTGTTGTAAATACTTTACAATGTATATTTAGTAACAGACCCTGCTGTAACTTGTTAAACGTTAGCAAACAAATAAACAAGAAGATATAAAATAATCACTTTACAGGCTAGTAACATCTATACATGTAATAATAATAATAATAATAATAATAATAATAATAATAATAATAATATTTAGCACCGCGTCTTACTACCCGTTCGGGTTATACGCTTTAAGTACTAATTACTCTAATGGATTAGAAATTGGGAAGGTTGAATTAGAGGAAGTGAACCCACATTTGCGTGGAGGGAGAGTGGAAACCATTTAGGAAAAACCACCCCAGTTCACCCGACAGAGATTCGAACCTCGATCTCCCCGTCCTCAGCAGTCTGGCTCAACACGACATGCGCGTCAGCCAACTACGCTACCGAGGCGGGTATCTATACATGTAACTTAGCTTAAATATATTTCATAGTTGAAAATTGTTCTTCCCTGTTTAAGGGTTGCCATTTGGTGGTCGACTCTTTTAGAATGAGGTGAATCTGTGAATCTTGTCTTAGTTAAACGAGTTGAATAAGAGCGAAAGCCTTCCACTGAGGTAAAATGCACACGTACAGAAATACCACGTTTTTTATAAAAATATTTACTATTTCAAATGTATGTGTACTAGCTCAAAAAATGAAGTGGTATGGAAATATACAAATATGAAAGTAAATAGAAGCGTGTTGACGCCAACATTAGTTTATTAATGTGCGTCATGGGTCGGTCATGAGAAATACAAGAGCAAGGTGAATGCAGTTGGAATGAGAGTTTTAAGAAATGTATGTGGAAAAGCTCGTATGGACGGTGTCAGTAATGACCGGGTGCTAAAGGAGTGCTGTTTGAAAGAGAATCCAACTTATCAATGTGAAAAAAGCAATTTATGTTTGTTTGGTTATGTTGAAAGGAAGATTGTGGATTGAGTGATGAACCCAATATATGAAGGTAGAGTGTATAGATCGACAGGAAGGGGTAGGCCATGTAATACGTGGCCAAATGCTGTAGATGAATGTGTGAATTATTAAGTGTTTTAATAATAAAATATCATTTATGACTCCGTGTATGGATGTTGTTGAAGCAAAGGGAGTATGCAAGGATAAGGAAGTGAGGAGAAAGTTAGTGAGTATGGATTAAGTGCGGAGTTTTTATTAAATATATGCACTGTTTCTTGAAGAACCCTAAGGAAAACGGTGTGATTATGTATTTATGTATGTAGGTAATAAAGCCATATTTTAACAAGGTGAGCACGCAATTTGTTAAAATACTTGAGTATAAGCTATATTTTTAGCACCACATTTTACTACTTGTTCAGACTATATCAATATATACTAATTACGATAATGCGCTAGGGATAATAATGGTTGAATTTAAATTAATAAAACTTGCACTCGCATAGAGGGAGGGTGGAAAATAATTAGGGAAACCCACCTTCAGTAAACTCGACCAGGATTGGAACCCCAACTCTTCTGTCATCGGCAATCTAATCTAATACGAGAGTGACGCCTAAGACCATGCGGCCACAGATCTGGTACACTTTTATTGATAAAACCCAAAATATACGTGTAATAACCTATATTTATAAAATTTAATTTAAATCAAAGCTTTAATACGGTTCGAGTGTCTCGTAAATATTTTAAATACCATAATCAATTATCTCTGAGCGAACTTTAATAGTTGTAGACCTACGCTTATCCATAAAAAAAATTACAAACTAATAAAATCCATAAAAGTATAACTAGCCAAGCGATTTAGTAGAAGCAACTGTAAGTCTGCTTCATATGCAATACAAGGGAGTTTTTTGAAATCCATAGAACCACAATCTCTCCAGGGGGTGTTAATTTTTATAACATTCTCATTGGCATTCTCACGGTCCAATAAACTCGTTTCATGTTTATGGGAACTGATAACATGATGGAAAATATTTAAAGAATCCTTGCAATGTAAATACATTATTCAATGTGACATAAAAGTAATTAGAAACGCATGTTTAAATATTTATAAAATTTTTAATCATTATAACTATACATGTAAATACAATAACTATCTATACATATATATAGTTATATATGAAATTAATAAAAATATTTAGAGTAATTTCATTAATTTAACTAAAAATCTAATAAAACCACACTCTAAAATAATCTTAAAGTCAAATTATATTGCCTAAAAAGATCCCATTTACTATACAGTATAATCAGAATTGGGTTTAAATTATTTAACTTGTCATTTTCTGCAGGTAAGGTAAGAGAAATTTAAAAATAAGTACATGCATGTACAAAATGAATATACATTCTAAATTTTCTATTTTAAATTATCATACGGGTGTATTTTAAGTCTGTGAGGAGCATGCTAGTTGTCACAAGGATAAACAGGATTAGGAATGAAGTTATTCGGGAAAGAGTACATGGAATAGTAAAGAAATCATCACAGGGATAGTATGGACAATGGCCATATGAAGAGAATGTAGAAGAAAAGAATACTATAGAAAATGATGGAAATAAAGTACGTAGGAAAAAACCACATGGAAGACCGCTAAAGAGTTGGGAGGATTAGATAACAAAAGGTGTGTTAAAGGATAAGAATGTAAGCAATTAAAGGTGGGGAAATGGAAACCTTTTACTAAACCAGCCCAGCCACAGGCTGGAAACAGTTGATGATGATGATGATGATGATATAAATGTATGTGTTGATGCTGTTTTTGGTGATACAAGCTTCAATTTGTTTAAGGAGGCCTGCTCAACCTACTTAAAGCATAATTTATATTTACATTTTAAAAACAATGTAGATGGTTTTCAAGTTAAGCAAATACAATTCATACATACCCGAATTTATATTTCAGAATAATTTAAAAACAGTAGTCTCAATAGTTCGAGTGCCATCCACTTCGGTGGTCAAATAGCCTAATGTGTTACTCTTGCAATGTATTACACTGCTGATGACAGGGATATTGGTGGTCAAATGGTCTAAGGCATCACCATCACAATATACTGGACTGCTGACGACATTAGGTTGGTGGTCAAATGGTCTAAGGTATCACTATCACAATATACTGGACTACTGACGACAGGGAGATTGGTGGTCAAATGATCTAAGGCGTCACTATCACAATATACTGGACTGCGGTTGACGGGCAAATTGTAGTTAAATCCCGCTTGGGTGAACTGAAGGTGTTTTTTTACTAAATGGTTTTCATCTCTCCCTCCACGCAAATGTGGGCACACTTCCTAGAGGTTCAACCTTCCTCTTCCTTACCACATTATTGTAGCTAGTAAATGTGCATGCATCCCATATGTGTTGTAATAGTTCAAGGTTCAAGGTAAGTGTGTGTCCCGCACGCATCATCTTACACAGAACTGATATTTTTAGTTATGATGACTCACTGTAGACTCAAACGTTCGCCAAAAAACTAGCGCAGAACAGAAACGAGGTCATGTGACGCTCTCTAAGCCAATCACAAGCTTTTCGCCTAATACCCTTAAGCGTTTCTCTTGAAGTTCAACTCCTATCTACTTTGTCCACTCCGACTGAGATGTCCGGCCCAGGAGAACCAATCAAATCTCGGAACCCATCGTCTCAAATCAGTGCGCATGCGCTTTACAGCCAGAAGCTTGCAGACAGCTTTGTTGGCCTTTGCGAGGGAATTTGAAATAACCCATTAATTAAAATCGTGTGTATCGATGTATTGGATTGCGTCATGACATTGCACCATAATTTGAAAATATCCATCGGGAGGATGATTTAAAATATATGTATATACACTATAAAATAAAATATTTTGTTAATCAGCTGTTTTAAGTTAATGTTGCAATGCATCATGGTTCAACATACGAGTGAATTTCACGCGCTACTCGAGCAGATTCTGCTTTCTAATTTCGGTGAACGTGTGAATCAAGGCTTAGAAGGAAATAATGCTCAAAACATGGTAATGCTTTTAAAACAAATTCCTGGATATGACGGTAACAATGAAATAGAAATTCAATGATGGATCAAAAAGGATGAACAAAGTGAGGTTACGTGACAAGTAAAGATAACTAATGAAAAAACACGTACCTATCATAAATTTCTTTAGAATATAGAAATAAATAAAGTATTATATATATATTTACAAAATTAATCTAGTATAATGTACTTTTACTTAACAAACATTTTAATAATCTAATATCTTACGGCCGTTCGGTATAGGTTGAGCATCCAATAGCTCAAGTCGAGATTGCTCCTTTTCTTCTCGAAATATTTGGGCTTACACTGTCATTTATTTTTGTTTGATTATCCATATTGATTCAAGATAACTTATTTTAATGTTCGTGTTGAATATAAAAATAAATAATATTCTAACATGTTAGCCAAAGTTTTGTAAATCTTTTCTCATTCATGTTAAAACCAAGTATAATAATTTTGAAAGGTCAGGAAGAGATCATTGAGAATATCTCTCATTATTTCTACATTTTAGTAGTCTGACTAGAGTTTGACAAACGATAACCTAGCACTGACCAAACAGTCGCAGAGTTGTTTCCTTACCGGGGCGGAGTCTGTCCCTTCTGTGACTGCGCAGATCATATTCTTGGATATGTATTGTACACCTCTGAATTGTGGAAACTCTTCACAAATCTGTTCTTCCACCACATCCACTGTAGTATCTTTCAACAGATCACTAACTGACCCTTTTTCCTGCGAACAAATGTAGATAATGGAATCTACCTGCACTCTGGACAAACAGTTGTCTAGTGGTCTAGTGCTGTATTGATGGCTTTAAGTTTCTTTAGAATATTTGATTTACATATGAAGAAGTATGTCTGTATATAAATAAAATATGCGAGTGCTAAGAATTTCCTGTGTAAGTATTAAACTCATAATTACTCTCCGAACTAATATACTTTGAAGCAATTGCAATGGTCAGCGAGAAAGAATCAATCGTTGTCAGACCACACAGATTAAAATACAATAGTCTGTGAAGTTTTCTGGAATTTCTTCTGAATTGTGCCCAAGATTTTAATCTCGCTCACCTTTCCCCTACAACCACCATTTGTCGTGTAGATAAAAGATAGGTGAAGTAACGAAACAAGGTAAATCTGAAAGCTCGCAGATAGTTGTAAGGAGACACTACTTAAGTTTTAACTCAATAATTCTCTAATGCCATAGAATAAGTAAATAAGTGAGTCCCTCGAAAGGTTTATGTTCTTTTCCCTTTAACTTCTTAGGGAAAATGTTTTCTCAGCAGTAATCTATCTTTATTATTTTAGACTCAATAGAGAGTATTTGCATATTTCATTGGTCAAAATTTATAAATGAGGAATTTAATATCGATTTGATAACTTGAATATGTGCAAACCCAAATATAATGTCAAAAATGATATTAACCTTAGTCTAAATTTTAATATTTTAACACTTCGTCACCCGAGAATGCAAGTGTTCTATGTCCAATTTTTCACTTTTGTGTAAAAGAGCATTGAAGTTTGACCTTGTGTATAAAACCAATGTTACTAGAAGACAACTCGAGCTTGTATCTTCTTAAGTAATTATTTAATAGTCTCAATTTCACCACAGGTGGATCATATGCATTCTAAATAAACGTATACACCAAATATCTCAAATTTAACCATTTTGGAGATAGAACACTTGCATTCTCGGGTGACGACTTGTGGGCCCGATATTGATATTTTTTTATTGATCTAAATATAAAAACGAGGACTTTAATTCTTTAAAAATAAAATTATAAAATTAAAACAGAGTTCAAAAATGTTTTACGTAAGCTTAGAGTAATTTGGGATCGGGTTAGCTAGTATAAGAATTATAATAATTAATTCGTTTCACATATATTACAAGCTTTGAATAAATACATATATTTTCAAGCAATGGAATGAGAAAGTCCGTACGGAGTTTCTTATCATTTATTTTTAGCTTGAACCAAATTTTGAAATAACGCATCATATAATTAATTATTACGTTTGAGCTGAACGTCTGCACGGCAATTTATAATTATGTACTCTTATCTAAACATGGATGGCACTAATATTACTTATTATTATGAAAATCGATAAATATAAATTGGCAGAGCATTCACGCGGAAATATAAAGTTTTTTGGTGTGAGGTATTGGTCAAGGGCAGAAGGTTCATTTTATCGCCATATAAATAGTTTGGGAGTCACTACAGATAAATCATGAAAATTAACAGGTGTCACAATCTTAAAGTTTAAAACGAAAAAAATAAAGTCTAGCTACCATAGGAAGAAACTTATCTGATAATTCAAAATGTTACTTATTCTACTGTCGAGTGTTCATGTAGAGAGCCATTTGTTTTGTAAATGTTCCATTTGACTGATGGTGTCAATTTTGACAGATTTAAGATTGAGCTTATAATCAATCACATTTTTTCAAAGGAGTAATCGCTATAGTTATTTACTATTTTATAAAAGGATTACTCTCATACAGTTTAAAATAAATGATATACACCTGTGGTTTTATGAATTAAACTATAATGTTTTAACCACACATGTAACTTTCTAGTTAAAGTGAACTTCAAAGGCTTTGAATTACTTTTAAATATATACTATTCATATACTCAACAAGATTTCCCTAAGTTCATTTTAGAAAGAATAGTATTACAGACGTAGTGCAATTAGCTCATGGCATTACACAAATTATTATGACAGATCTCTTGATTCAGAAGCTATGCAATTTAACAATCATATTAATTTAAGGTAGTGAGCTCTTTGGCTATTTTTTCGCATAAGTTTTATTAGGGTTATTTAATGTTGACACTCTTAACAACAGGATCATACCATGACAAGACTTAAGCATCAAATAATATTTAGAAAATACACAACAACCAATATCCTGTCCGTTAATCTAATGCAATTTCACCTAAAATAATGTCTTAATTTGTTTCGGGAATTAAACCAAAGACAATTAATTCAGTAGAAAAAAGTACCTCTGAATGTGGTATTGTACAGGAACAAGTGAATGGAATAAGATTAAACAAAATTCTAAGTTTTACAAGTTTGTCCCACCCGTTTCAGTTTCACGTAACTCTAGTGTTATACTAGACTGCTAAAGACGGGGAAATCGATGTTCGATCCCAGTCGGGTGTACTGAGGATAGTTCTCCTATATGTTTCTCCAATCTCCTTCACTGCAAATGATGGTTAACTTTCTCTCAATTAAACCTAACTAATCCATAATCCATTAGTGTAATAATTATTAGTACAAAGGCTTATAGCCAGAATGGGTAATAAGATGCGGTATAAAAATAAATTTGTTCCAATGAAAATCGAAGGGGGGATATAATCGTCATACTTTTAATCCCAAGCCGTCGATTTGTTCCAATAACATTCAAAGGGGTGCTGTACTCATCTTACCTTAGTCCCAAACCGTCAATTTGTTCCAATAACCTTCAAAGGGGAGCTGTAATCATCTTACCGTTATTACCAAGCTATCAATTTGTTCCAATAACGTTCAAAGGGGAGATGTACCTGTCTTACCGTTATTCCCAAGACATCAACTTGTTCCAATAACGTTCAAAGGGGAGCTGTACCCATCTTACCATTATTACCAAGCTATCAATTTGTTCCAATAACGTTCAAAGGGGAGCTGTAACCGTCTTACCGTTATTCCCAAGCCATCAATTTGTTCCAATAACGTTCAAAGGGGTGCTGTACCCGTCTTACCGTTACTACCAAGCCATCAATTGGTTCCAATAACGTTCAAAGGGGAGCTGTACCCATCATACCGTTATTCCCAAGCCATCAATTTGTTCCAATAACGTTCAAAGGGGAGCTGTAGCCGTCTTACCGTTATTCCCAAACCGTCAATTGGTTCCAATAACGTTCAAAGGGGAGCTGTAACCGTCTTACCGTTATTCCCAAGCCATCAATTGGTTCCAATAACGTTCAAAGGGGAGCTGTACCCGTCTTACCGTTATTCCCAAGCCATCAACTCGTTCCAATAACGTTCAAAGGGGAGCAGTACCCGTCTTACCATTATTCCCAAGCCATCAACTTGTTCCAATAACGTTCAAAGGGGAGCTGTACCCGTCTTACCGTAATTCCCAAGCCATCAACTTGTTCCAATAACGTTCAAAGGGGAGCTGTACCCGTCTTACCGTTATTCCCAAGCCATCAACTTGTTCCAATAACGTTCAAAGGGGAGCTGTACCCATCTTACCGTTATTACCAAGCTATCAATTTGTTCCAATAACGTTCAAAGGAGAGGTGTACTCATCTTACCGTTACTCCCCAACCGATGACGACTGTCTTAGTTCCAACCTCGACAGGTTCTCCTTGGAGTGGGAGTAAGACATATCCAATGAGTTTGTTGATAGAGAAAGGTTGATTCACCTGCAAAATATTAGTTTGGTGAGTTTGGACTCTATAGATTGTTTAATTGGCTCTCCCATCCATCCTCCACCTGGAACTCCATCTTATTGTTGTCGGTTGGGATGGGGAGGGGGTGGGGGCGTTAATTAGGTACACCTCAATTTAAAGCACGTAACTAAAAAAAAGTTTACCAACTTTTGGAGGGTTTTGTGCTTTATTCTACTCATATTACTTTATGTTCTATGATAAATTCGTGTTTATTGCTAATTTCGCCACGTAAAAACCTCTAAATTTGTTTGCATGGATTTTCTAACGTTTTTTTTATTTAATTAGTGTTTTAGGTGTACTTGTGATTATTACATGATTGGCCTTGGCGAAATGAGTTTTATAGAGTCTTAGACAATCTTCACTGAACTTGAAATGAGCCTATGAAAAAAGTAATTAAAATAATTATATTCTTAGAAAGTATTACATGTCCTTGCCACGTTTTGTTGAAATGGGGTGTAAAATAATATTTTCTTAAATTTTGGCCTCGGAATTTTGGTCCAATTTAGGCACTGGAACAAAACCACGGTAAGAGAAAGAATTTATACGAGTAGACTTAATTTATTTTAAATTGGATGGGGTATTTTTAAGTTTTCGCGAATTTGTTGAAACTTCTTTGTTCATTTAATATGCAAAGTACCTCATTAATAAAGTCATTGCATTTTATATACTATGTATTATGTTGCCTTCAGAATTAAGTTAAGAAAGACTTATTTTTGGCCAACTTTCACATGATATTAAATATATTTCAAAATATACTAGGCAATCTAAAAGAAACTATTTTTTTAGGTTAATTGTCCAAATAGTTTGTATATGTTAATTTTATAGTTTCTAATTGGCTTTAATTATCATGTGACCGGTTTTGGTGAGTACTTGAAGTAATTGTAAAACTCAACTATTCGTGAAACAAATAGCCGAAGCTATTGTTAATGCATTTTAGAGAGGATACTACCTCAAAGATATCATATTCTGAAAATTGAAAAATGACACCTGGACACGGGAATTGACCCCGGGACCTTTGCCAAAGGTCCCGGGTTCGATTCCCGTGTCCAGGTGTCATTTTTCAGGTTTCAGAAAATCAAATATTCGTGTTAGGAGTCAGGGTTTAAATCCAAACAAGGTCTGCTAAGGCCTGTATTTCCTAAATATTTTATAACTATCCTCCACTCAAATGCGTGTACACTTACACTAAATTTTAACTTCCCCATCCTTACCCCTTAGTACAATTAAATGCGTATTTTATGGACAAGTCAGAGAACTTGAAGCAAAAAAAGGGCTAAAATGTAAAATAAAATATAAATAGCTGTCTAGTCTTAAATGGATATATGTACGTACGTATGTATACTATATTATTATATACTTTCTGTTTATTTATATACATACTAGAGTTGTGTCGAATCCACTTCTCACCAATCCATATCTTGAATCCTAAATTTTATTTAACTGTAACCCCCCTTAATATTTATAAGGTGAGGGAGACGTAAATCAGGCAAGAGTGTTACCTGGTTGAACAAAATATGTTTTATTGCAACAAAAACAGTAATAGAATAATACAAACATTAAACTGTGCGTGAAGTGCACCTCTCCGTCCATCAACGGAGTCAACTAGATCACAATGTAAACAAACTCGTAACCTCCTCAAGACGGTTACCAAACAACATTAAAATGAAACCTATCAACAATGTACAGTCCGTGATCTCAATATTATGGGCTTTAGTTCCTTGGTTCTTCACTTACTTGAATAGTTCCCATAACAAGAGGAATGGTATAACTGTAACTCCCGCGCCACAGCTACCCAACCTAGTATAGACATTTAAGTTTTCTACAGACGCTCGTAACAAACGTGACGTCATTGTAACCCTGCAAGTCTACAATGTAACAGTAAGCTAAGTAACACTTTAACTCTCGGTATTTGACTCGATAAACAAAGTCGAGTTCAAATACTGCTAGACTCATGAAGTGAACACAAGGCGGGTTTCGAACCCGGGACCACAGACAATCTCTGGGCGCTCTGGTCATAAACCACTATTTACAAAAATATAAATTACTAGAAAGATTGGGCTCAGACCCCAAATTTAGGCGGTGACGAAAGCGACGGTCTCACTACATGCCGCGATAAGCGCATAGCATTTGCAAGCTTCAATATATAATAAATTAGTTATAAATTCCAAATGATAATTTTGACAGAGTTCCCCCCATGACGCCGAAATAGTAATTTTGATACGTAAGATAATATTCCCCAAGACCTAGGTCGCCGTCCTCACCTCTTATCCACAAGCAGGTGGGGTAGTAAGTGTAGACATGATCCCGGCATGGCCAATATATATACAAACATAATTCTCAGAAAGGGGGGGAGACCGAAGGAATAGGAAAGCTGTAGATCATCACAATCTAAGGGGAGAGGAAGTTCCAGAACGATATAGAAACGCCTGGACGCTACGCGTGGCCGGATGCGGAACTCTTCTTTCTTTTTTCTTCGGCTGGCTGGACACGTGTTCGAGCTTCACTGTGGGCAGGCTCGGGTGTGGCGTTCAGTCTGTTAGTCGTATCTTCCGGGAGCGGAGGCTGGTGATCGAGTTTGAGCCGTGTGTCGACCTTCCGAGAGCGGGTTGCCCGAGTTGGTGAGTGTTATTACGTGTAACTTGTTACATAACTTTCGAATCCCGAATATCGAATTTGAATCCAAATCTAGCAAAAATTATGAACTTAAAAGGAAATTTAAATATAATGCAAAAATATAAATAGTAAATAAAATATGTTAAAATAAAAAGTCTTCTAATCCATTAATTATATTAACATTCATACAGTAAGCCCCATGGCTTCTTTGGTGCTGACTGACAGTTCACAGATGACTTCTGACAGTCAACATTAAGGAATATACCTAAATTTTGACTGTCATAAGTTACAGCTGCTAAACACATGCTTTTGCAGATCAATGGTTCAGCATAGAGATACATAATATGGTATGGTAACTTTTCAAAGCCGTCAGCTGTGAGCTGTCACTCAGCACCAAAGAAGCCATGGGCTACTGTAGGTTCAGTTAAGTGTTAAATTACTGGTCTTGGATCTGGTTTTGAAATTTTATCCATAATTATGTAGGGAATGAACCACAAATAAGCCCCATTAGATCAAAACTAATTTTAATTGAAGAATTGAGAATCTATTTTCAAGGATTTAGGTCTCGAATCCTATATTTTCTCGAATCTCAAATATCCTTGATAATTCCCTAGAATTTGAGGGTAACTTCCCTAATAAATATATATTCCTTTGAACATTACCTGTTCATAAATGTAAAACCTAAGGAAGATATACTTACTTCTCGTAGATGGAAGTCTCTTATATATCTTCTATATTTTATCGAGATCTATTCATTATTTCAAATCTATGAAAGTGTTAGGGGCTCACAAACATAGTCATTACATTGATCTTCTGAAATGTATATATTAAGTTAAATAGGTGTGCTCAAAACTAATAATATCATTAGTGTATCATTAGTATGCTCAGAAAGAGATGGGAGGATCATATAACAGAAAGTGTTTAAATGAAAGAAAAAGAAAGGAAGAAATTAAAGTAGGAAGAATGGTGGAAGGTTAGAAGAAGATGGAGGCATTTTAATAAACCAAACCAGCTACATACTTGAAACAGTAGATGGTGGTGATGAAGATGATGATGATGATATTGAGTGTTTATTACACTTTCAACAATTAAGTATTCAAAATAATATCTTTGAATCAAAATTTTAAACCATTTAGTTATCACTAACCACCAATAAATATAAATTAGTGATACTGTACATGTAATTAATTATAAATCAGCACCGTGGGGCTAAATTTTTAAATGGAAATAAACATAAATTGTATTTATACATTGTAGATATAAAATAGCAATACTTTTAGCTATTTATTATTGGTTCATGTTTTAAATAGTCATATAATTGGGATATACCCACATTTATCAGCTACGATATGAACAGTAATCTTTGAGACAATAGCATAAAGTTTAAATAAATAAATAATAGATTTAAATTAACTACACAGCAATATTTAATAGAGTTGAATGAAATTGTATTTTATATGTATTCCATCATGGATGACTTACCTAGATATTTATTCATACTCAAACTCTTACATCTTTTGTAAAGCAAGTAATGACTTCACACTTCAATATAGTTACTTAATAAACTATTTATTTAAATTTAAGCTAACTGTATAAAGGTTTACTGTCCATAATATTTTATCAAGTAAGAACTTAGATTTATTACCCTCAATCTTTAACAATTTATTGTAAATAAGTGTTTACTTTATTCATCAAATTTTTGTTGTAGACTAAATCAATCAAAACAATTTAACAATTATATCCTTCTTTCCAAACATCTTTTAAGTATTCATACATTTGTATTATAGTTTAATTTTAAGAAATAACCTATATATCATAATTGACAACTGTTGTTTTTTTATCACAATTAATCACATCTTAATACGGAGCAAAAGTTAATGGACTGCAATAGATTAGTAACTATTTTGAAATTAATTCTTTCTTGATATTAATAATGCACTAATGGATAGAACGTACAGTGCATGTTTTAAAACTAAACATTAACTTAATTCAAGCACTATTCTACTGGGAAGAATATTTAACTCACCTTAAGCACAGCGATGTCCTCATCATATTGCATGAAATGGTACTTGTGATGAGGGATTATCATTGTGACGTCATGAATGTACCCATCTGCGGCATGCTTCACACTACCACTCCTTAGACTAATAGATGTTGGGGGAGTTATCTCGTCTAAGCTGAAACATCACCATAGGAATAATCAGTGCATTGAAGGTTTTTACACAGTTAAAAAATTTAAATTACAGATAGAACATTTTTACCCAAGCAAATCTTCTATTAACAAAATATGATGTTATTTATCACCACACATAGTGTAAGCGTTCATTCGATGAAAACAAAACTCCATGGTGTGAGCCCACAAGCGAGCTGTCCCGACCAAGTGGCCTCCGCTGTTAGCGATTATGATAGTGCCAACATTTGCAAATAAAGGTTGGCATATGGTCAGCACAATGATCCCTCCAGACGTTAATCTCAATTTTCTAAACAAAAACTGATATTTCTTTATTCAAGTACCTCCTCATTTGTCCCCATTTGACCACGTTTCACACCCAATGCTTCACAGATAAACTCTGCAAGCGCCAGGTATCAAACCTCAGACCTCTGGATCTTTATGCAGTAATTCATACCACTAAATCACAGAGGCGGTGAAAAGAATGGATCGATAAAAGGCAATAATTGCGTGTATTGAGTGAAGTATTTTATCTATATTAAGTAGTTAAGTGATTAAATTCGATTATGTTAATTTTTTGTTAGTTATTAATAATATATAATGAAATAATATCCCATTTTCACATTTTAGTAAATAATAATTCAATTTTAATTAGGAAAATTTGTAATGGACATCTAAAACAGTTAAATAAATTTAATGTCGTCATACTTCAAGTCATGTGATATGAAACTTTATTATTTGATAAATAATATCAAATACTATAATGTTATCAATTTTGGGTATAAAAAAATTTGTAATTTCTATGAAAATAGAATTATATAAACACCAACAAGGAATTTTCTATTTCTAAATCTCTACTCAAAATACTATAACCTTACGTTTAACTAAACGTTTCCAAACTTTTTGAATATATAAAGACAAACCTTACCATTTTGAGGTGAAGGTCACAATAAAATTGTGTCTTATCCATGTTGCCTGACAAAGAGTATTCCCAAATCTTAACAGTCCCATATTCAAGTGAAGGTTTTATTTATAAATTATGTAAGACTCATAATTAGCTCCGGCTAGTAGCCATTGTGCCGTGGTTTAGAGTTGAGGGTGACATGTTAAAAATACCTAATTTTCAAATCTGAATCATCCAGTCAAGACCTTATATTGTATATCAATACGTTAAGTCATATGTAACCCTTGTGATGGATATTATGAATACCTACAAGATACTTCCCTTAAAATATAGTACATTGTAATTACAAATCAATGTTGACAGAAATAAATAAGATTGTATTTTACAAACTTTCCTTGCCGGGTTCTTAGCGCAGAAGACGTTATAGTGTTGCTATTAGTACAATAATTATGATACAATTAAGATAACAAATATTTACAAAGACAATTCATCAATCCTTACCTCTCCTGATAACTACTCACTACCCAAGAATTTTAATAATTAGTCCATTAAATACCAACAGAGTAGGCTAATATTTGTTAATGTATTTTTAAGTATCGGCTAAATTTTCTGATTACTACCCTAAACTTCTATTTCAAAATTAAAGGCTCCACCTACTTGAAGATACATAGCTTTGTGTTGTTCAATACTAGCTCAGATATTCGGTGTTGCCCGGGAGAAATGTTCTTAGTTTAGTGATTGTAGATGGAAGGTAAACTTAAATGTAGTACCAGACCTGTGTTTCCTATGGCCTATTTTTCTCCCGAAAAGGTTCTTAATTAATTTAAACTGTGTAATTAAATTTTAAAATTTTTCGCTTTTAGGTGCACCAGTTCTTGCAAAGGGAGTCCAATTTTTTTAAATTTCAAGCCTCTGCATGCTATATATATCGTACAATGCTCATTACAGACGAACCAACTCTTCATTTTATTAATATATAGGCTATAGCTAGAATGTAACGTTAGTAATAAAGCCTCGAAACAACTACCACAAATAGTTGAGAATTGTATTTTGTGTTCCAATTAAAATGCTAAAATATCAAACTATTTCCAGGATAATGCGGTAATTATTGGCGTATGTCTGCACCGCGTCTCATTTATCAATAAGGAGAATTCCCTTATAAAATTAGTTTTTAGCAATTCCCTCTCTATCATTCTGTATGCGTTTATTTGGGAATTATTTCTGTACGCACACAAAGATGTAGCTGTAAAATAAGAAGAATATTACCTAAATGTCCAAAAATCTACTAAATCATTTTCAAGTGACCCCGGCACAAGTTTATTTGTTCTTTAACTACTTCTCTTGACATAAGGTGTTAATTTATACAGCTATATTATTATTATTATTATTATTAGTATTATCACTACTTCTTACTACCCGTTCGGGTTATACGCCTAAGTACTAATTACGCTGATGGGTTAGGAATTGTGAGGGTTGAATATAGAGGAAGTGAACTCGCATTTCCATGTAGGGTGAGTGTAAAATCATTTAGGAAAAACCACCCCCAGTTCACCCGACCGAGACTCGAACTTTGAGCTCTCCGTCCTTGGCAGTCTAGCTCAACACGAGACTTGCACATTTGCTAACCACTTCACCAAGGTGGGTTATTTGATTAACAAACTTGATAAAGGTAATTCAGCTGATTAGCGTTCCCTACAGTTGTATTTCTCTCCTACTCGTTATTTATTTAACTGATGTTAATAACTCAATCGAAGCCTGCATCAGTAGTGAAATGTTTCAAGGAGTTATGCTCTTAATGTAGTGGTGACAGGGAGGTCGAAACACGAATCCAAACCCGGTGCACCAGAGGTGGGGCTTTCCATTCATACGATATCAAGGTGTCCTGGGGGTGCATTTAATATTATTCACCCCTCTCATCATCAACTCACTTAAAGACGCAATGTGCCGCGGTCAGCGCCCAGACCTCACTGAGGGCAGAAGCGCCGCAAATATGAGAGTCGTACATCAACAAGGCGAGCTGAGGAAACAAAAACAAATCAGGATACTGCTACGTTCGCAAATTGGGTACCTGTGGCTAAAGTTAATCATTATAATTATTTATTAATACAAAACGCATTCATTTCATAATGGGTACCTATGCAATTTTATTTATCTCATAATATCAAACTAAAATTAATATAGAACCTATAAACTAATAAGTTCTAATTGTGAGGTGCCTTGATGGAGACTAAGGCTTGATGTCGTTCATAACACAACTTGGAACAATCTTGTTTTGTTAACTTTCCTTCCAGAAGTTTCAATATTACAACTCCACACCCTTCACCACTTACACACTTCCTTTTGGCAATTATTGATTGTCAGTCGTAAGAGAAGTTTGCTGCCTTTATTTCTAGAATACTCTATAATTAGAACTGTGTCAATACTTTCTCTAAACGTACATGTTTGGCTTTAGTTAGAGAGATACGGTGCGTGCGATGTTACAACTAGGCCAAATCGAAATCTTGCAGCCCATCTAGTAGTTTAACATAATAATATTATAATTAATATTAGAATGATTTAAATGTCGATAAATGGCTTTCCATTATCTCCTTACTTAAAATCTGGTACACAATATACACCCAGTAAATACAACATTCTTCATCCCTAAAACCTTAAACGTAATTAGCACATAGGTGTATAATTATGGTGGATAGTAAGATACAGTTTTAAAATAAAAGGATAAACGATAACATTATACTATGAATATCAACATTTCTTATTATTCATTTACCCCCCCCCCCCCCCCCCCCCCCCNTTGGCTAGACTCATATTGTGCAAGGTTACCATTGAATAGGACGTTGAGTTTAAAATCCTAGCCGGTTACATTTGTTGGGGGTATTTCCGAATGTAAACTATCACTTGTGAATTTCCATCCTCTATCCATGCGAATACGCTTGAATTTAGTATTATCTGTCAACTAAAAAAATTAATCAATTTAATATATTTGTTTTAAACTTAAAAATAAATGACACTTTAAAAAATAAATTATTCTACAAGAACGAATATTTTAAAAGCGATCATAAGAAAGGTAAAAGACAAGTTACCAAGCCTAAATCAAATTATTCTATAGGAGAGTGGTTTTCTGGAATGATGTTTATTTTGCTATTAACTTAATAACTAATATTCCTTTATTAACTAAATATATACAATTATTTATTTTATTATGGTTGAATGTAAGATATCTATAAGTATGGTCTATTTACTTTATTTATTTTTAGAATGAGGGAATTAAAAAATTTCGTTTGATTGTATTTAATTTACGTAATGTTTTAATTGAGCTTACTATAAATCCAAACTCTTTTTGTGAAAACAAATCATGTCGGAGGGGTGGATTATTTGGAAGATAAATCTTAAAAGGTGCGATAAGTTCAATATGTTTGAGAAGGTGATTTGGAAGTTGTCCTTCCACTCATAAATATTAAATGGAACATAGGCAAAAACTTCAATATTTTCTTGGTTTGCTTTTTACAGTTATGGGGAAAGTTCAGCTTCGATGCTTGGTCCGTGTAGTTAGGGGACTTTTCTTTAAATGTTTTTCTCTCTAGCTTCATGCAAATGCTAGTATATTTCTTATGCAAGTTTATCTTCCTCGTTCCTGACTTATTAGTGTAACTAATGCGG
This sequence comes from Timema shepardi, assembly GCA_902151425.1. Classification (NCBI taxonomy): domain Eukaryota; kingdom Metazoa; phylum Arthropoda; class Insecta; order Phasmatodea; family Timematidae; genus Timema; species Timema shepardi. The sequence goes on from CABFVX010006078.1 coordinate 28,019, forward strand.
TTAGCCAGGACGGACAGTAAGACGCGATGAAAAAAAGATTGAACAAACATACGTCAACATAGTATATAAAATATATACTCGTAAGAGCGTAAGCAAACAAGCAGAAAAACCCAAACGTCTTTTTATTGATAAACAGCAACTTTACCTATGGCTAAAACGTGGAAAAACCTAAGTAACCAACTATCTGGTAGGTGCAGAATATTTAAATACGGGTTAGTAAATTAAATTATTAATATGTTACCTATGAAAAAGAAGAAAATTAGATCAAACATACACGTTTGGAGAAAATCTATCTTTTCTCATTTTCAAGTTTTACAACCATTGAAACTTGATGGCTAGACAGAAAATGAGAGTTAGACTGATATTACCTTACGTCAGTTTATTATAGTAACTGTAAGGTCTGAAAATGATTATAAAATTTAAAATTCTCAAAACATAATTATTATTATTTCTTCTTGATTTTCAATGCTTTAATTAGATTTTTAAAATAACGTCAGTGGCTTATATTAATTATCCTTTGTTATTTTTTGAAGTTAATTCTTTACTTTATGCGTATTTTTTTTTAGTTGAACGAGTATTTAAAAATTAATAACATGAATTAAGTTTTATTTTAAAATATCTTTATTTTCTTTGGAATGAAAATAAATGGCTATAAGCTTTAATAAAATTCCAAACTAAAATAAATGATGTGGATAGTTAATTTTAGATTTTTTGATCAACGAATTAAAGTATATAATTATATTAATTTATATAATACTATGATAATTTCATTTCATAAAATTATTTAGATGTGTCTTACCATAAATGGGAACTCGCCCTCGTCAGCAAATCCTCCACCAATTATTTTGCCAGGAGATCTCTTAGAAGAAAACGCTGCATTCTGATGAACTGTTGGGTTATAATCGGATAGAACGGCTACTATTCATTAAAAATTTACTCAGTTAATATGTTAACATATGTCTAAGAATTTACCTATAAACTAAATGGCACCACATAATCAAAATACATTTTTATAATTGTATATTACAGCTTCGAAGAAAATACTAAAAAATGGATTTTCAACAAATTACCCATTAGTCAATTTTATTCATAAAACCAAACACATCACAATAAATAACACAAAAAAATATTGATTTACAAACTTTTAATCAAATTGTTCAAATAGTTTTAGTAAATTAAACTTTTTCAAAGATAAGCTATTTGTAAACTACCCTGAGTTTATTGGCAATTTATAAAAAATAAAGACGTATTCTTACTAAACATGAGATACCGATTTGAACTCAATATTTAAGGGTTATTTAGAAAAATTTAGTAATTTCTATAATCTTTCCTTAGTTAACTACCATTAAATTAATTTAATTTGATAATAAAGATATATTATTCATTATATAAAATAACCCCCCGGTATTGATTTTGAACAAAATCATTGTAAATATTTTCAAAAATATTCAAAATTAACTATAACCAATCTTGAGTAATCTACTATAGAATTTATTTTCAGAAAAACGAATATATATAATTATTAATTATGTACGAAACTTAACAGTTACCTATTATTAACCAAATCCCTAGTTATTTTTTCACATATTTTAACTAAATAATCGTGATTAGTAAACTTCCCTTAAACAAATTAAACCCTAAAAAACAAGTATACAGTTTTATTTGCCATGTATAACCTCTCCAGATATATAGATTAAACAAACTTGTTAGAGCCGTTTTCAAAATATGTCTTACTTTCAAAAATCATTCAGAAGTAAACTGTCCTTTAAGAAATGTTTACCCCCTATAGTAAACATACAATGTGTTTTTCCATGACAAATACTTTCAAGATACACATGTGGAATCAAATTTTTATGGCCATTATAAAACTAATTTCAAGTTTTTGATATATCCATTTTCAGTAGCTACCCATAAATAATATTTTAGCCAAGAAACAAGTTATATGGTATTATTTTTCATACCATAATATCCCTGAATAGAGCCTATATTTGAAACAAAACCGTTAAAGCCATTAAAATAAATATTCCAAAAGAATTTACTCATCAGTAAACTAACCTTAATTTTAGAGCTAGGATCAAAATACAATAAATATAGTACTGAGGTTTAAAAAGTCTTATAAAATTTAGATACGAAGTCTGAACAAAAACCATCAAGAAATGTTTCAAATCCACTGCCAGCTGCAGACATTCATACATACATAGAGACACATAAATTTGTAAAGTCCTCTTTTTTGAGATCGGGCTAATATAAAAGGTAAAGATTCCTCATAATCTCAAGATTGATTTTTTTCATGATTACAATATAGTATTTTCAATTTTTCCGATAAAGTGGAACATGTCTCACATGATCTTTCATCAATGTATTAATCAAAGAAAGTTAAATAAGTTTAGAAATCCAAAACGTATAGCACCGCGTCTTACTACCCGTTCGGGCTGTACGCACTTACGCTAATGTGTAATGGTAGGGTGATTGTGAGATGAAATGAAGGACCTACAGTTTAACGTGGGATCCGAAGCACGGTGGAGGCCAGGCATTCCTCACATTCACAAGATGTATTGTCAGAGGTGAAGGAAGGGTTCGGTAATCAGATAAATCTGTGCCGAGACCGAGGATTGAACCCCGGCCGCCAGCATAGAAGTCTGACACCTTAACCCTAGACCGCCAGGTCACCGACCAAAATGTATAAAATAAACTACATATATAGTGTATGTACAGTACAAAGTATACATTAAAGTATAAGTATAATATTAAAAATATTGAATGGTAATACGGGTGACAAAAATATACCTATTTTAGAATCAAATTATTAGTAAATATATATATATTTTTTGCAATAGTAAGGAAATTATACATTTTTTTTCTTAGATCAGTTAAATACTTTTATTTACTTTTGTAAAATACTCAAATTTCATTAGATTTTAAATCAATATAAAAATATCGAATGCATCAATAATATTACATTTTAACGCCAGATGGTAAACAATTATCTATAAGCATTCACTTATCAATCAATGTAATATATTTTAATACTAAACTGAAATTTTTATTATGAATATAATAAGCTATCAATTTCTTACGTACAAACAAATATGAAACCGATTATTATTATTCTTATAAACATATTGTCAGTGTAAATATGGTATACTAATCACTTTAATAAAAGCCTAGCTAATAACATTGTAAGTATACAGCTACTATCGTGTCACGCTCCGAGACATAATTGGCACTTATCATTGTTTAAGGCAAAGCCAATTTACTAAATTGCCATTCACATTATCACTTTCTCCAACTACCCACAAATATTTAGTGTGACTGAAATTTAATATATATTATTAAAATATCTCATCTAAAATTATCATCGTAATATACGTTTCATTTTTTGATAGTAGCTATCACAATATTAATTAAGTGTGATTGTTTTGATTGGTTAACAATACAGGGTGATTATAAAATGTCTTTAAATATTATGGTTTTATGAAACATAAATTAGCGAGATACAGTTAATAAAATAGCTTATCTTATTGTCTGGGTTGTACGCATGGTTAGTACACCAGACCCCGACTCATCCCGTACTAGATCAATCTCAACTATATTTCTATAGTTTTTACAGTCTCATGTCAATAGAAAGCATTGTGATAGCGAAAACACTAGATCTCGAAATTATAGCGAATATTTACGTTTTAGGTAGGCACGAACCCAAAAAAGAAGATTTTATAACTATGTCTGCCCCATAACTGTCAGTCTGTCTGTATGTCAGTCTCCCTGGCCATGGGTCCATAATGGTTGGATGGATTTTGTTCAAATCTTATATTTCGATTTTATAGGGCTGTACTTACCTCAACATTTATTTTCTTTACCCTAGCCTTTCAGCTAAGAATAGTTTACTGATGAGTGATATTTTTTAATTTTAATTTTTTTATTAAACCTGGTGGGTATCAACTAGTTCTACTCCAAGCAAAGGCCTACGCATTTTCTCTTAATTCTCCTTTTCCCTAGCACTTTACTTATAATTGTGTTATTATTGACCTTATTTAAAAATTTAATAACCTATAAAGTGTGGTGAGTGGTGTTGTTATCAAATAATTCAATAAAAGGATACTTGACCTAGAAGGATTTTTTGCTGGTCAGCATCAAGGTGAGATTGATTATCAAAAGGATAATGCTGGTTAAGACTTCGAAAAACCTAAGGTTATAATAGAAAGGTGAAATGATAGTATGCTAAAGAAATTAAAAAATTAAAAGTAATTAACAAGTTAAAATTATATATATTTAATATAGATAAACAATTCAAGCTACGCTTTCGACAAGCATTAAAATATATGAGATAAAAATAATATGATTAAAAAATATTCATGACATAACGTAATCAAGTCAAATGGTGACCCTCATTCAGAAAAATAAATACATGAAAACATATTAAAATAATTAATATCATAAATGAATTGAGGACAACATAAAATAAAATTCAAACACTGAATAGGGATAGTTTAAATGGAGTAAACATGTAGAAGTTTTGTATTACAGGAAATATAAATAATATGACATAAGGCTTAGAACGCAACAAGCTATTAGAAAATGTTCAGTGTTTAAATGTAGAAACGAAGTCTTAAACTTGATTTGAGTCCCGTTACTCCTTGGGCAAGAAGATCAAGAGGATAATATTATTTGCTTTTTTATTTTTATAAGTGTTTTAATGTCACATTTATGAACCAATTAATGCTATCAGAGCAGTATTTACAATCCTACCTAAATCTAAGACAATAAGAGCACCCAACCAAATAGCCATCAATCCATCAACTACAAATGAGGATTCCCTAGATTAATAAATGTTAATTTTTTCTTCCGTGCTATTAATCGAAATCAGGGTAGACACTATATAAACAGATGCCTTCACGACATTGTTAATATGCCAGGCAACTTACTTTTTTCCTCCAATTAATAATGTTACCAAGAAACTGTTCACAATAGCCCCTTTGGATAAATATTTTAAGGTAAGGAGGAGTCCAGTGATTAAAATACGTAACTAAACTAATATATATATATATATTTATTTTTTTTGTAAAACTTGTTTTCATTTTGGTAGGTCACAGTGATTCATTCTCGAATAAACAAGACCCTGCTAGATAGATGTTTGTATTATTTTAAATACAACTGGAAACTTCTTTCCCTTTTAGGATGATAAACCGACATACTATAGACGCACGTTCAATATAACCACAAGTCAGCAAGGGATTTCTACATCTTTCCGTCTTCCAAAAGTTCAGTATCTGTGATCACACTTCCATTATTCAGTCATAATTTATACGAGACTATTTGGAATGTTCCCTTCCACAGTCCACGATATTACAGACCTTCACCAAATTCTTACATAATCCAGAACAACATAAATTCAAACCAGAGCACTAATATATCAAAAATGTGGTAACTATCTCCCATACAGTCATCATATGATATTAAATTATATTTTAAGTTGAAGAAGAAAATATTGAAATAAAGTAAACGATCTAAAACCTCTTCCTACTAAATTCTTGTAGTCAATTTCTATGTTCGTTGTCAGTATCAATACATTTCAATTATACTATAAGGGTGACATCTAGGAAGATACTTTTAACCGCCAAATTGGTGATGTCTTATACACGTATAGTGGGTGACCTAAACTCAACGTAGAAGTATTATTCAACGTGGGAAATTAAGGGAAATGTTAATTTGGCTTAGTGTTGCTTACAGATATTGCGTTCATGTGATTTGAGAGTGACTTTAGCCAAATTACGTTTGTTTTGGGGGTATTGATATGGTATGTAACCACAGCTCTCTGATAGAGTTGTGGCTTGTAGCCTTAGGGCAAGGAGGTAGCAGGTAGTTCTCGGGGTGTTAGGATCCATCAAGCAGCTGGTATATATTTTGAAGGACGTTTCTTATCTGTCACGTCATGACAGGTCAAAGACAGATTAATGAATTTATGTTTTAAAGATGTAACGTTTAAACAAAAACCCTAAATTCTTAAATATTCTAAAAAAAAAAAAATAGTCTTATAGTGTCACGAGACTATTTAGTTTATATTGAAGAAGATTTTTTAATAATAATCAACATTAATGGAAATAACCAGTAGAAATCTTCCTCCAAGAATGTAGATTAAAATATTCCTTTAAAGCAAATAAATATTTATAGTAAGACACAAGAAAAAGCTAATTTAAAAAAGAAAGGTAATGTTTTCAAGGCACAAATAGTGTATCAAATGTGTAGGCTCGTCAGAGGAAAGGGGGAAGCCCTACCAGCATATAAATATGAGACCTCACAGGGTTATCTGCTCTTTTCCTCTCTCTCTTTCTATTTAGTACACCGAGGTGGGTCCTTTATTTCAAACTTTTAATAGTTAGCAAATAATGTTTTGCGTAAGTAGGTATGTTGATATAATGGGTGGGGAAGGGTTTTAAACCTACCTACATAAGTTAAAAACTCCAATTTTGACAGTTCTCTTATTTAAACTGCTCTTTTCTTAAGGTTATTCCTCAAGTAGGATCTTAGAAGTGATGGCAAAAATGTTCTCATTATCTCGGTTCCCAATTACTCGGCTAATCCAAGATAGGTCCTTTATTTTCAATACTATATGAATGTGTGAGAAAAAAACTACGATATTTGAAATGTTGACAGAGCTAATTTTACAAGTTGAAGTTTACAAGATGTATCTTGAAGGTGAATATTAAAATATTTATTAACTAATATTTGGTTGATGACATATACAATTAAAACTGTAATCTAAGTAAAAAACTTAAAAATCAGGTTTTATATGTATTTGTGGACTCGTCTTTAAGGGGGCATCCAACAAATTTCAGGGTGTCCAGTTATTCACAGGGGGAGGGGGGGCAGAACCTCCAGACCCTCACCTTGCTACGCCCTTGATCCTTAGTATGAAAATTGGAATGGTTTACCTAAACGTAGTCAATGCGTCATTATAATTGTGGGACTATCATTTATAATTATGGAATGAGTATTTATTTAGACATTCCCATGTATTAATACAACTATTCCATCATTCACGCCTTATTACTGATTCCCTGTCAAAGTGTGCTCTATCAGGTTTCACCAAACCTCCTGGGTGGAATCAGGCGGTGAATTATCTTCTACCTCATTCTGACAGAGGAGGAGTTAAAGCAGGAGAATATATAGAATATTGGTGTGGATGAGTTTGGTGTAGAGAATTCGCTCTAATTTTTGTAAGGAATGCTACAATAGATTGATTGGATAGGGAAGTCTTCGTGCAACTTCGTGCAATAACTCGAAACTTACTTTGTGGATATTGATCTGATATTGACCGCAGCATAATAAACTATTCTCTTACTTAATACATTTAGGCAGAGGGCTTTTGTTTAAGCTATTATCAACCATTCTGTTGAATAACATTTTGTATACAGCTAAGAAATATACGAATAATAATCTCTCACATTATCAGCTCGCTATAATGTGGAGTTTTTTTAGATTCTTGTAGTGAACATTTTGTAGGCTATTGTTACTATGAAAATAAGTTTTTATATTCTTTAAAAGTTTATTCAAATCACGTTTGGGCCATAGTCAGACCACATATACTTACTCATATCTAGAGTCTAGAGATGAAAGCGTTGAAAATGTATAATATATATTCAATCAACGATGAAAGTTTTCCAGGAAATTTTTAATTGGAAAATTTACCTGAAAATTTTCTGCTGTGATGGCTTGCGGTGGAGAAATTAAATTGTAGAGTTGGCACTTAGAGCCTATTATACTTCAAAATATAGTGTGCTAAGAGACGAGAAGGCTATAAGAAAGGGGTATGGGGATAGCGAGTGGAAGAGGGGTAGATAGGAAGCACGGAGGATGGGGGGATAAACAAATGTTGGCCCAACCTTAAAATTATTTTAGTTAACGTATAGATTATAAAAAAATATGGTATGATTTATGAACTTAATGGGCCAACAAAGTCTAGCGTTCATTTGTTTCCTTACTACTTTTTTTTAGCACTGAATCTCACCACCCCTTCTGTTTAGATACCTATATACTAACTACGCTAATGAGTTAGGGGTGATGAAGGTTAAATTTAGAGGAATTTCACCCGTGAGAGTGGAAAACTATTTATGAAAAACTACCCTCAGTGAACATGATCAGGATCAAACACAAATCTCCCTGTCATCGGCAGTCAAGTCTATTGCGAGAGTACCGCGTCAGACCATGCCGCTACCGAAGCTCGTTTGATGATTTTCTGGTGTAATGCTCTTAGGTGAAAACGTACGTTGATATTAGGAATATCTATATCTCTATTACATTAGTTTCATTTAATCAGTTGAAATTATTTTACAGAAATATTAATTGAAAATTTTCCGGAAAATATATAGGGAAGAATTTTCATCTCACATTTCTACTCATACCCCCTTAAATTTACAGGACATATATCTCATGTCATCTCATTAAAGATTTAAATGAAGTCAAGAAGGTCTCTAAAACTATGTAAGCATTGTTAAGTCATTAAAGGAATATCTGTTCAGGATAGCATGAAACTATATTAGTATTGTTTGTTGAATAAATTATATTTTTGTGATTATATATATTTTTTTAAGGCATTATTACTATTCGTATAAAACGCAGCAACAGATTCTTGAAACGTTCTTGTCAAGATGTTCGTATTAATATCAAAGTTAGAAATAATGTAAGGCATATCTCCCCATCCAAAGATTGATGAAGTGCGCTGTTTTGAGGTTAACTGCCTTATAAATCCATGAGAATTATAATGGGAATGACACGTTTAGCTTCACTAATAACGTTTACGTTGTTACGGGAAGAGGAGTTTCAATGACTGTTGGTTCTCTTTGACCCGTGATGTTAGGTTCAAACGATTGGCGAGGTATGATGGATGAATAATGTTTCTGATTCTTGTTAAGTAGATAAAACTTCACTTACAGTTAAATCAGACTCAAGGGATTGTGTTTAAAAACATACAGCCCCTGTAATTTAGGTTCAATGCTTGCTGCAATTATAGGGTTTCTGACTTGATATATTCCATTATAGATTACAAGTCAGGGTGCGGAGAAATATATGATGGTTTTGAAACTTTTGTATTTTCAAATACAAAATTGTTTACCTTTTTTATTAAATTCAGCATATTTTGTTATTGTTATTTACAACATAAAATCTTTTTTACAACACAAGCTAGGTATAGAAAAGAGCGTCTTACAAATGCCCTCCATTTTCATTCACACATTGCTGAAATCTTTCTCTGAAATTAGTCATGACATCACGAAGCATGTTTATCAGTATTGCCCTAATATCATGACTTATAGCAACCTTGAGTTCTTCCAAAGTGCGTGGCTTATCAATAAAACTTTCTACTTCAGATCACTCCACACAAAGAAGTCACACGCCGAAAGATCGGGTGACCACGCTGGCCATGGTATATCTCCACGAAGTGAAACTAGGCGCTGTGAGAACATGTCTCGAAGCACTGCTATGGAAATCATTGATGTATGGGGAGGGGGTGGGTGAGGGGTTTCACCGTCCTGCTGGAACCACACTTGGGCATTGTTCAGTTGTATTCTTCAAGACATGTTCCCATGGCCAGCGTGGTCACCCGGTCACCATGGTCAATGTAAGGCAAAAAGGTAAAAAAATATCAATTTCATCGAAATACCCTAAAAGGAATTTGTTTAAATTTTGTGTCTCGGGATTGTCTACCTTTATAATCCAACTATAACCTCGTTTTTCTAATAAAAATAACCTGATGATTCGTTAAATAATTGGATATTTCCAATTTGGATCACATTTCCGCAATATTTGAGATAGGAAATAACTTACTTATGTAAGGTTATAACTAAAAATCCTTTATTTGGAATCTATTTTTTGAAACATATTTTATATGAAATATAGTACAAAATATATTTCTTATTTATGCTCTTTGGGGGAGTGTTTCCGCAACAATGTGTATTTTTCGTTTCACAAATCCTAGGATTGTTAGTAAATAACCCTATTTTAAGAAAATTGTATGGCGCACAATATCATTTATTTCTTAAATCTTAACGAGTAGCAAAATTACTATCAATACTTAAACTAAGGAATAGGAGGTTGAGTGAATCAATATTAAGAAGAAGCGGGAATGTAAGGATAATAATAATTACAAATTTAACCTTGAAAACCTATTAAAATGCACCCAGTGGAGAATCAAAATTCTTGCTTTGCGTTACCAGAAATCCTGTCTATTTCAATCCTTACACCTTAAACCATGTAATCCCTAAGGCGTTATGTCATTGATATAATAAATCACCCTAAGGTGTTATGTCATTGATATAATATACTTATTAAAACAATAATTAAATATTTATTTACAAAAAAAAGTAACAATATTACATTTCGAATAAACTAATTTAAAGTGAGTATGGAAATATACCAAACATTTAATGGAAGTAAATATGGTTTTCTGCAAATACTACCGCGAACATGTAAGGATAAGAATAAAAGAAAATTATATAAAAAAATATATAGGCATAAAGCTAAAATTTTATTTATATAACTATTGAATATAACGTTAGTATAAAAATCCATCGAAAATTGAACAAATAATTGTGAATGGGTATTATAAATAGCATTTATTTGCAAGCTTTTCATAAACCATTTAACTGCCGTAACCATTGTCATTTTTAAAATGTCTTGACATAAAATATTTTATAAAATAAAATACTAAATAGAATCATTAGAAATGGGGAATTTTTAAAAGAAAACTTCAATAAGAAGCCAAAAATTGCATTTGATGAAAATATCAAGATTCACTTTTCATAAGATAGAAATGTAATCTCTGTGGTACTTGATTATAACAAAGACGGGGATATAATAGTTCTACGTTACTTTAAAAATAATATAATTTTGTGTAGATGTTCGTTGCCAGATTTGGCAATTCCTTCTCAATTAATTTTTAATCAACTCAAATATTAGAAAGAAGCTCATCTGTCTCTTTATTCTCGTATTTTATACCAGTCTATGTTTACATTTTGATAACTTACAGGCTTAATTAATCAAAGAGTGTCTCATTTATGATTAATATTGGTTTAGTGTGCAACGATCCGCTAAAAGTCTAACCAGCCAGCCCCCCGAGTTGGCTAGTATTTGTTATTATTATTAGCACCACGTCTTACTACCCGTTCGGGTTATACGCACTTACGCTAATGTGTAATGGTAGGGTGATTGTGAGATGAAATGAAGGACCGACAGTTTAACGTGGAATCCGAACCACGGTGGAGGCCTGGCATTCCTCACATTCACAAGATGTCTTGTCAGAGGTGAAGGAAGGGTTTGGTAATCAGATAAATCTTTGCCGGGACCGAGGATTGAANGTGGAGGCCTGGCATTCCTCACATTCACAAGATGTCTTGTCAGAGGTGAAGGAAGGGTTTGGTAATCAGATAAATCTTTGCCGGGACCGAGGATTGAAACCCGGCCGCTAGCATAGAAGTCTGACACCTTACCCCTAGACCGCCAGGTCACCCAGTATTTGTTACGATCCACTTCTTTGTCTGCTGTGAATGAACGATGATAGGGAGGAATGTACAACTAACCTAAACTTTATGTACAGTACCATCCATTTTATTGCCTGTCGAATGTTTGTATTCTTATGTCGATCAGGCTACTCATATTTACATTTATTTTTGATCGTTCAGTTGAATATAGGAATTACATAACAATTTAGTTTATAATATGGTTTGATTCACCACCTTTTATTTGGATAAAGGAAATATTAAATTTTACATATCACTAAATAAATTTTGTAAAATTACAACTCTTATCAAATCAAATATTGTAAATAAATGGTAGGGTGTACTGCACAGATTTCTTATCTCTTTAAACTTGAAATAGAGAGAGTTACTAAAAACTAGTAAGATTTGAAAGACATTATAATATACACTATCGCAATAACTCTCCAACAAAGAGTATGCATGAAATTATATGCACTGTTACAGAAACATCGAGAAAAGATAAAATTCTCTGTCTACAAAGAACATAACAATCATTTTCTGTTTTCAAATAGCTCAATCAAATTTTCATTTATAATTGATTATAGCTCAGAAACTATTGGTTTTATAAAATTATATTCAAAGTAAAATGTGTTTATATATTTTAATAGCAATACAAATTTACGATGTTAAGTTATTTCGTAGATCAAATAGTTGCGGAGATTTGATAAACATTGGAGATTTCTGCTTATGAAATGTACCACTAAAGTCATTTTGATGGGAAAAGCAGGATTTATTTTTTGTTTGTAACGTAAAGCAATATATAAATAAGGATTTAATCAACATAGTTTTAGTGGATTTTTTGGAAATTGATTATTTCTCTCTGTGCCCTTAGACCAGCTACTCTTAGTTCTAGATTCAGATATCTATTTCCAAAATTGACTTGGAGGGACTTTATTAAAACCATTTATACCAAGTTTGAACCCACATGGTAAAATATTTTTTGCTCTAGGCCAATATACAGACACACAGACAAACGTCATTGTGAAAACAACATTTTCAGTTTCAGGAGGGTCATTAAACGTGGACATTAATATTTTCAAAATCTTGAGTTAGATTTGTTTTACGATTACAATACTTATTTCTCTGAGGGGTCGGGAGAAAGTAAAAAAATATCTTGGTATGATATTTATAACAAAATTACACTCGTTTCTCTAGATTTATATTTACTACTAAACTTCGAAAACACCTCTGAATACTTTTAAATTTTTTAACAAACAAATGCACATCTATAATAACTCAAATCATTCCCTACTAGCTTTATACATGTCTTACTTTTTTAAGATTTTATAATTAAGTAATTTAAGCTACATCCTTATTTTATGTTTTTGCTAGTGTAGACCCATTTTTAATAAGTCTCAAAGTCAGACAATTGATCTTTCTTTTTGGTACTCCACCAATCAAGGACGGACCATTCACGTCAAGCCTCTAAAAGAATGAGGCGTAATTTGCCAATTTGCATGTTTTAAAAAATAACTTATACCACAGTGTCAACTTGTTGGTTCCAAGCAGCCTAGGACTACAAATACTTTCCATAACATACATTCAATATGAATCCCTGAAGCTATAATTCAGTGCAAGTTAATATAGAGATGTTAACAATTTTTTTAATTTATAGGAAAAGTTCTTCATGAGGAATTATAAATGTTTACTCATTCAGTCCACTTTAAAACATTAGCTTGTATTTTCTTCCAAAATGTATACAATTCTAAATTTCTAAGACAATACTCGAAAGTTAATTTCTGAAACATTTAAGTTTGTAAAATTATTATACACACGTTAATGTGTAGATTACAAAGCAAACAACCCTATGTGTTCAACAAATAAATACTTTTACGTTTGGCCTTAGGATTAGTCTATTTATAAACAACACAAGAAATTTCAAACGGAACTGTTTTACTATTAATGTCATCATATATCTTCATAAATAATATATTTTGGTTAATCCCAGACCTATTCACTAACTGGAACCTTTGATTAAAATTTTAAAGACCATTAATACATTAACAAATAGCTCAATTCTATTTTAAAATAGTTGTGGCAGTTGAAATCAAACTAGCACACCGGGATATCTGCGAGTGTAATGCTAGTGGCCTAGTCCACCCCTGTGCTATAAGATCAAACCAGCCCAACGAGATATCTTCGTATGTATCGGAGGCAGCCCATTCCACCCCTGAATAATATTTAGAATATTATTTATGTTAAAAGGTTGGTTTTAGATATAAGGGTGGGAGGAAAAACAACATGATTTAAAGTGTGTTTTTGTTATGACTTCACATACATATAAACATATTTAATCAAGAAAAGTTGAATTTTTTTTCGCTTGCCTTTCAATGTGTTTAAATATCTGTAGTTTAATAGCATAATTTTACTAAAGCAAATATAACTGGCAGTTAGGGGAAACTCGGACCAAAACATTGATATACATGTCTTGTCCACCAAAAACAAAGGTAAATTATGTTCAGTCCTGAAACCAATATTAGTTTTAAATCATATTTGTTGAATGATATCAATGAACAAAATCTTTATATATGAGGTTTGACTTCAATTATCAAAGTGGAGAGAAGGCTACCATGAATGAATGGACCAAGATCAGGTTAGATTATTTAGAAATGCAAATTTTGTTTACCATGCTCACACTATAATGGATAGTGAAACAAAAGAAATACCATCAAGTAAAAATGTTCATATAAATTCTTGAAATAGGAAGAGATAAATTTTATTAAATATCTTATAGAACCTGGGGAATCTCCCAAAGGCATTAGGCGTAAACATGGCTGTCATAAACACAAACTACCTGAGACAACACTGAATACAATAAAAATCCACATTTCATTATTAATTACGGTCAGTATGGTTAGCATGATTTCTTTAAGATTTATTTATCAGAGGAGCTAGTTATCAAAAAGCTGTTCAAAATGCTTAAGGAAGCTAACCCTATAATGGAAGCAAATTGTAAGAGCTACAGTTCAGAAGTTAGCAATCAATGGCTTGAATCACAATCGTCTAATCAAAATAATCCTACAGAAAAAAAAATCCTATTCAACACTAAACAACACACATTGGAATTTTTTAAGCCTCTTGGGTGATATTATATAACTGATTTATAATTTATTTAATATCTTAATCTCTAATCTAAAATAAGATTTTTTCATCGGTGGACTTTATCCAAAGAGGCAATGTAAAAATGAGCCAGTCTCGTATTGTTTGGTTTGCCACGTGTACTAAGGGATTATTTTTGCCTGAACTATTCTACACTCTCTATTTACATAAATGTATAGTACATCCCTTCTAAATTAACCTTACTTATCCTTACCTTATTTATTTAAATGGCCTTAACTTATATTAAGATGTGAATACATATCATTTTGACACGATGCAGTTTTCACTATCCCCAAAAACAAAGATACCGCTAGCTCATAATAATTATACCTATGGGAATAGTACGAACACATTTTAATTTTAAATTGGGAAATAAATGTAATTAGTAACAGAATATTAACACAACAATAACGAAATTAATTTTTTAAGTCTTAAAATAAACTTGCTTCAAACGTGTATTTTCAATTTTCTGAATAAAACAATTTAATTATTCCTTTAAGAATATCTCATTTGAGCAAGTTATTGTTCACACCAGGAATATTTTAACTAAGGTGGGCAGAAAACCAGTTGTTCTCAAACCGTTATTAGCCCTATATATATATATACCGTAATAGTCAAGCCTAGCGAGAAGGAAATAGGGGAGCCGCAACGCAGAGTAAAACTTCAATTCACTCCCAGATATGTTTCTCTATTTTCTCAGGCTATAATCTGTATCTGTATTCTGCCAAGGTAAAAAAATATCTCCACTTTGATTTTTTTTATAATGGTGTTATGCTTTCACCCACGCAAACACTGGTAAATTTTTCTAAATTATACATTTCTAGCCTCTTGCTTATTGTTGTTAATATTGGGATAGTCTGGTTAGGTAGTAAAACATGGT
>CABFVX010006079.1:6044-43522 GCA_902151425.1 Timema shepardi
GTAAGGGCAGGCAGCCTATTTTTGGGTCATAACAGTATTATTAGAAATAATAAATCCTCTTTTTTTAATTTCTTAGGGCCTTTCTTTGCTATTTAATTTTTTTTTCAAATTTCTTGAATTTTTGAGATGTATTTTTATCTTTCGAGACGAGATAAAGTTGTTTCCTTTGAATTTTCGAGATATTTTTGAGTCTTGCACATCCTTAGTATGATTATCTTAAAGTACTGTCTGTATTTTAAGTAACTTTTGCAACTGCACGTTATGGTCTTTCCAACAAGAATCCTACTATATTTATTTAAATAAAAGCTATTTGTTTGGACCAGTAAAGGTGTACATATCGAATATTTCTGCAATGTTTATTAATTATATCATCATCAACAACTTTTTCCGGCCTGTGGCCGGGTTGGTTTAGTAAAATGCCCCCATCTTAATTTATCATTCCTCGATTGGTCTCCTCTCACTTGCACACTTTCTGTTATCTGTTTCTCCCAGCTCTATCAGTATATTTATCAATAATATATACTTTGAAATATTGAGGTAAGCCACCGCCTTTACAATTAACTGTACATGACCAGAGAAGCTTAGAAGATTGAAATTATCTTAAGTTAAGGATACAACCGCAACAAGAATAATATTAATATAATATTTGAAAAATGACAGCGCCAATGCTCTTAAATGGAATTATTTCGTGCACCGAATTATTCTAACCTTTGATTTGGATCCCTGTGTCCACGTGTGATGTTTCAAATTTACGAATAATCCAAAATAAATGATTGCATTTGTGCATTTGGGTCACATCCCTGTAGTTTCAATTATATTGATGCAGCATTCAAAATGCCCCAAGTTAAAAAGTTAGCAATATTAATTACTGTAAATGTTTGACCTAGTGCTCTAAGTGTAAGGTGTCAGACTTCTATGCTGGGGGCCCGGAGTTCAATCCTAGGTCCCGGCACCTATTTATCTGATTGCCAAACCCTTATTTCACCTCTGACAAGAAGTGTATTAATCACAACTTGTGAATGTGTGGAATGCCAGGCCTCCACCGTGGTTCGGATTCCCCGTTAAACTGGAGGTCCTCCATTTCATGTCAAAATCAACCTACCATTACACATGAGCGTAAGTGCGTATAACCCGAACGGATAGTAAGACGCGGTGCTAATAATAACTATTCTGTAAATGTTTTTCCACATTTTGATTTATAAACGTGAGAAAATCTACCTCATTGAGTTTATACATAATATATATTAACAAAGTAATTTTATAATTAACTATCCAAAATATAATTAAATTGGATTAAATTCAACTGTTATAATTAATTATTATTTAAAAGTTTTATAATATGTTCAAAAACTGTTATTTGTGTATGGGTACATTTCGTTCGATTCATTAGCGAGATAGGTAGAAGTTTTCTGGAACTTACACCATAATAGATTTAGTTGGCAAAAACAGCACGTATAGTGCCAACTCTGATTAAAACTTTCAAGTGGGTTCGTATATTATAATTAGTATTTTATAAGTAGCATCATTTTTACGTAGATTTAGAGTGTAATACAAATTTTGTAATTTAAAACTGCTATGGATTTTTAATAAAATCACTGCACTCAAATTTATATTTAAGAAAAAATTAATTACATTTTGAAATATTCGTAAGTTTGAATACCCTTAATTAGGGGTGTTCGAAACTTTGACTTGGCTTCGAAACAAACATTAAATTTGACTCCTCTGCAAAACAAATTCCGGCTTTGAAGTTTTGCCAGTAAATATATTGATAGCTAAAGTACTCAATTTACATTCAATTATTGCCATTATGATCTGTTTTATACATTACAAATTAATATGTATCTAAAAATAATGAATTAATTAAATTGTAAGTTGTGATAGTAGCTTGATTTATCAGATGAACATGAACTATTACAAAGAGTGGAATAAAATATTTTCCAAGTAATCTTAGTGCACTAGGTAATATAAATAACCACAATATAATATTTTTTCAAACATTAAACAACTAAAAGAAAAAACTTCGATTCGGCTTCGAGAATATTTCCTATACTCGATTAGAGTTCGCTTCGAGTTGAAAAAATTGTCTTTGCACACCCCTACCCTTAAGTACTTGCTGCCAAGATGAGTCTACGTTAGTTCTTACACTACACCTAATTTCATAGCTGAGGTAACTTCAGGTCTTACAGAGAAAAGATTTATCTTCACTCTTTCTCTGTTACCGGTTGCCAAACCTTCAAGCTTTCGTTTGTTGGGAAGTGAGGGGGAAGGGTTTACTTGGAAATCCCTTATTATAAAAAATGTGGCATTGGGAGGTTGGGGGGGCGGGAGGTTCAATTGACAGGATAACACATTTCCTCTCGGTGTACAGTCTTTTCTAGAAACATTAACTCTTTCCACAATCGTATTTTTTTTTCAAGATTGGAATATATTAACGTTTCTCTATTCTCCAAGTAATTATGCTTAAATTATTTTATGTATAAAGCTTTATTCCTCATAATTAATATACAAACAATATGCATTGCCGCTTGATTTACTGAACAAGTTCCGTCTTTACGAGTTTAGGTGTAGACTCTTTAACACCATTACCCTTCTTTACTATTTAATATTCTCCTCTTTGAATGTAATTGCTTGTAACAAGTCGGAGATTCCATGATTTTTGCTATATTTTAACTGTTAACAATACACTATTATTAAAATAAATATATTAATATACATATAAAATTACAATTCCACAACATTACGGCAAAAAAACAAAACATACAACCAACACATACACAAAATCTTAACGTGATCAAATAAAAAAAATTCTACATAGAGTACTAATACAATCTGTGTTTATTTAGTGAATGTTTTTGAGCTAGTTATTAGGAACACGAGACTCAGACTACTGTAACTTTACGACTGTGCTGGAGGAAGAAGCACCAAAAACTGGCAACAACGACAGCCAACATTGCCAAATTTGATATATATTCGAAGGAAGAATGGTCACTGAAAACAAAAGAATGACAACGCTGTTACACAATAGTAAGAATGCAGTTCTCTCAGCAATGAAATCAAGTGTAACAGGGTATATAATTTTTGATCTCCCCTCTTCTTTAAATCATGATTTAAAGTGGAGGATAAAGAAAACAGAAAGATTATGAGATCTGATACGTCAGACTCACATTATACTTGGTAGTCAAGTCTTACTGTGTGTACGGAAAATGATTTTCACATTTCCCATCCTCCTTTCAAGCATTTGTTATAAGTTAACACCTCTCAGAATAACAAGTGTGCTAAAAGTACCTTTAAAAAAACCCACCAACACTAACAATGGACACTCAAACTAAGGCGTCAATTTTTTCTGGTCTGGTTTGACAGTGACGAGAGTTAGTGATTTAAAATTCGGATGGATGTACTAGGGATTTGTTTTTCTAAATTGTTATTCATTACACCTCCGTGTAAATGTGGGTACATTTTCTTTAAATTTTGCCTTTCTCTTACATACCCCTCTAGTATAATTCTTAGGAGAGCGCGGACAGATAGTAAGACACGGTGCACAAAACACCCTTAACATCCGCTTAAACCGGCCCCGTGGTGTAGTGGTCAGTGCACCTGGCTACGAGCCGGGTTTGATTCCCGGCTGGTACCTTGGGTATTTTTTTCTCTACTGGGAAATTATCCCAACGATCACCAAGGCTTAGGTAACCAGGTTTAAGTTAGGTTAAGACTCGCACCGGCTCCACAGCTTCATAATAACTATCATCACATCATCTCATTGCGGGTATGACGCGACGTGTACACAACCTCCTATTGTGTACCCTGGGTAAAGTTCTGTGCTACCAGAGTGGCTAATTGTATACACATAAGCTGACCGAACCTGGAGGTCATGCCCCTCTCTCCCGGTCATGTATGACATACGATGCAAAAAAACCAAAACACATTCGTTTGTAAAAATGGATCAGGAACCCCAACTTATATAAAAAATATACTCTTAGAGTTGCCACTTAGCAACTACTTCCGGACTATGTTCATGAGTTCTGGGTTTTTTTCCCACCGCTTCTCACTACTCGATGTGGCTATATATACTGTACTTGTACTTACATTATAATTTAAGATAATGTAGTAGGAATGAGCAATTGTACCTGTATTTGCTTGGAGTAAGATTGGGAAAACATCTAAGAAAAAAAAACATCCTCAGTACATTCGACCAGAATTCGAACCCCGATCTCCCTCTCATCGTTAATCCAGTATATTGCTAGAGTGATTTCTTGGACTATGTGATCAACGATGCGGATAATTTCATGTTCCAATAGATTCTGTATATTATCTATTGCTTCAATATCACTCACTCCGATGATTCCATTGATTGCAGGGGGTGCTACGACAGCTGTTGAAGACACAACTACACGCACCCATCTGAACACGTACAGCGTTTCTCCGCACTCCGTCTTACACGCCAATAAGAACGGGACCAGCGATGCCAACTGCAAGGAGAATATAACTCTTCTCCTGGTGCCAACCAACAGTAAAGTTATTTCTGCAGTTGAACAAAGTACAGCTTTATCTATATTATAATTTATAGGACTTTTCATGCGCTTGGCTTAGGATTGGTTTTTTTTAATTACTATCTTTGAGTGTTTTAACATAAAACTAAGGCACCAGTGCTATTTAAATTAAGGCAAGATACCGATTTTAATAATTAATTTAATATTTCAGTATTATACTATTCTATCTACGTTTTCTATAGCCAACTTTAATGAAGTATTTCTATGTTTTGTAAGCTCGTGTTTATCTTCAAAAACATTACTTCGTGTTAAAGTATTATTGGTGACCTGGTGGTCTAGGGGTAAGGTGTCAGACTTCTATGCTGGCGGCCGGGGTTCAATCCCCGGTCCCGGCAAAGATTTATCTGATTACCAAACCCTTCCTTCACCTCTGACAAAACATCTTGTCAATGTGAGGAATGCCAGGCCTCCACCGTGGTTCGGATTCCACGTTAAACTGTAGGTCCTTCATTTCATCTCACAATCACCCTACCATTACACATTAGCGTAAGTGCGTACAACCCGAACGGGTAGTAAGACGCGGTGCTAATAGTAAAGTATTATTAAGTTCAAATAAACTTTAAAAAAGTTAAATTTTGAGCGTACAAAGCTCTCTTATTCGCGTTAAAAAATAGAAACAATCATTTTATATGTATATATAAAATAATGTTTATACTATATATATATATATATAAATATATATATATATATTTATTACTAAGCATTCTAGGGTTTGATAGTGTAGGTAAATCGAAAGTAATGTTTATAAAGATATTTTGTTAAAAATTATGTTTAATTCTTTAGATATTGCTTTCAAATGTATGTTGTTTTCAAAGTCAAATCACTACACAATTTGTATGTAAATCATTCAAAAGCTTGGTATATGTTTCCTATCAATTTTATATAGAATTAAATATTAAATAATTAAAATTGTACTTTATAATGGTTTACGAATAATGCTTCTTATTTAGTATTTCAATAAATACACTAAGCCCTAAAAATAATAATCTAACAAGTATACAATGTTAATTACCACGTAAAACATAATATCCCAGGTATAAAAATTTTGAACAGAACTATGTCAGAGATTTTTAAAAAAATTCTGAATTAAAAAAAGTTATATCTAAAATACCTCTATTAAACCCCATATTAATCCAAGTAGGAATAAAATCCATTTAGCTCTACGGACAGGTAATATTGTTCAGGAGTACAAAGAACGTCAGGATAATCTCATGGTATAACATTTTTACGATTATAATACTTTCTCTTTATTGAAAACTACAAAGTTACTCAATCAAATGTTTTTTTTACCAATCCCTTAACAATATTGCTCAAACAATACCCCTAATGGCTCACGAGCTGTGCCAGTGATTTTGGATGTTACATAAGCCTACCTAATACATTTGGTAATTCAACTTTCACTTGTTAATTAATCTATGCACATTAATTTTAAAACTAATTAACTGTCAAAGGACTCTTTTAAGGTGAGGATGTAGGGTACGCAAGTTAAAGGCAGTGTTTTTTGCAGTTTTTTTAACATAACTTTTTTTTTGCAAAAATTAATCAAATAGTTATTTAGTAGAAACGTCGAGCTTAATTTTCTTCACATGGTGATGTCAACAGTTGTTGAATATCTGTCGTGAGAATAGCTGTATTAGACGGGAAACTTTTTTAAGGACGGTCCCTACCTGTGACGTCAAGCAGGTCAAGATAGGATTCCCCATGTTAGTGAATTTACATTTCACTCAGTAAGTTTTAAAGATATAACGTTGAAAAAACTCATAAATTCTTAAATGATTTTAAAAATAGTCTAAAAACGTCACAATTTAAAAAAATCTTTAAGTAGTTTTTTGTGAACGTATTTTTATAAGTCCTCTACAGCTTAGGCTATTTGTCTTGGTCACGAAAATGGCCTGTAGTAGTCCTCCTGACAGGATGTAGATTAAAAAAAGTCAGTGGTAGCATAATATATATATCTAGAATAGGAAACAAGAAAAAGGTCAAATTAAAAATTAAGTGAATGTTTTCAAGGCGCAAATATTAAAGTGACTGTGTAATCTCGTCACAGGAAAAGGGTTATCAGCATATAGATAAGAGCTCTCTAAGGTGAACTTCTCAATTTCTTCCCTCTCTCTCTCTATTTCATACATTAGCTTCTAAGTGTGATAGCCATCTCGCCTGCTTTCAAGGAATATAAAACTTAGAATATACAAAACAGCAGTTTTAGCATTTGTTCTCTATGGGAGTGAAACATGGACACATGAAAATAAATGTGGGATATTCGAAAACAAGGTTATTAAGAATATGTTTGGCCCAAAAAGGGAGCAGAGGAAGTTAAATAATGATGAGTTACATGTCCTGTACTCGTTACAAGACATTGTTAGAGTAATCAAATCTCGTAGATTACGGTGGGCAGGACATAACAGAGCAAATTGAAGAATCTAAAACCGTGTTTAGGGTATTGACTGGTTAACCCAATGGGAAGAGACCATTTGGAAGACCTAGAGGAAGATGGGAAAATAACATTATAATGTACCTGAAACAAATAGGGTGTAATGAGGTGGACTGGATTGAACTAGCTATAGATAGGGATAGGTGGCGTACTATTGTAAGTGCGCTAGTGAACTTTCACATTCATAATGCCGTAAAGATAGTTATTGGTTCTTCATTTTAACGTGATACTCATTAATATTTTGGGAAGGATTATTTTCCAGTAACGTAATACTTTCCATATACTTTTCAAACATAAAAAGAAGAAGAGATAAAAGAAAACTCATTTATGCTTTTGAAAAGATGTATCTTACTTGTTTTTAAATATTAGTTACATTAATTTTTTTTCTCCATGGTGCAGGAAACACACTACTTACTTTATTTAGAAATTGATAAAACATTTAAAAAATGCTAGATTCAAAAAGTTTCTCAACTTATTAGAGTAATTTTTGATTCAGTACACATAATATGTATTTAGAGTTTAAAATTTATTTTAATATATATTATTGCTAGTCTTATTCATTTACTACAACTTACGTATTATAAAAACGCATTTACACACATTGGTGCCCAAATGCTCTTAGCCTAAAGTTTTGAATAGATCACTCTCGTAATAAACTATATTGCCATGGAGGCTGGGGTTCGAATACCACCAAGCTGTAATGAAGGCGTTTTTTCTTAAGTGGTTAAGCCTACTTCTTCCAGAAAAATGCCTGTATATTTATTCTAATTATTACCTTTATGCTCTCTACGCTATATGTGTAATTAAATGCGTCTAGCCCAGACGAGTAGTAAGACACGGAGCTAAAAACCAAATCAAATTTAAATTTCCATCAACCAAGCTCTTTGAGCTTTGTTTCACATTAGAATTTTTTATAAGCTTGACAGACGGGCTATTAATAATTTTATACAAGAGATAAGGAAGCTTATTTTAAAAGAGAGCGCACCCGAATTAACAAAAAGAGGAGTTGGGAAAACCGTGATAATAAATCACACGTAAAAAGCAATTCGACTGGGATTAGAAATTCGACCTACCTGTCACCGTTAATACAGCATATTGCCAATTTGATACCACAGACCACATGACCACCAGTGCGGTAAAAATAAAATATATGTAAAACTTTAATGCATTGATAACATTCATTAAAAAAACTATTGATTGGGTGTGTATCCGATTTTAACAAGAATATGATTAAAATTATTTAAGTGAAATAAAACATTTGACTGTTGAATTCGCACCTCGTTCGTGGACAAGATCGGTGAATGATTTGAATAATACGTTGTACGACCATTTCTGAAGGAAATTGGGTTTGAATCGTGGAAAAGTGAAATATATATTTCTTAAGTGCTGCTAAGGAAAGGCAAGAGGGATTAAAATGTTCCTTCGCGTCAAGTGCTCATAACCAAAGTCATTAAAAAGATACACTCTAAACATAATCTGATTATTTTCTTAATTTTATGTACGATTAATTTTAATGCTCTGAAAAGGAAAATTTTGATTAATTTGTACCAGGAAAGGCTTTAAATAAAGTTACAGAATTTCTTAACTCCCATATAATTAAAATATAATAAAAAGGTTGGCAACAAGCGGCCTAAACATCTTACCCTATAGAGAAGCAAGAGTCAAAAAGTTGGCACTACTGATTTCATTAAGTAATTAAAGTTTGAAGCAAATCTTGTGAAAAGTACTTGCGGGTGGGGAAAAAACCTCTAATAATTAAGAGTTTTACAACAACCTATAATTTTCACGAAGAGAATTTAAGTCGCAGGGCTAGCAGGTCTGATTCTGAATTAAGAAACCGACTAAATGCATTGTAATGAATTTTTATTTTACAAAGGTGCGGTTTTTATTCCTCTTTCCAAGTGAATATTATTACAATTATCTTAAACGCATTTTTTCTTGGTGTATTTATCTATCTATTTACCTATATGTATAAATGCATATTGGGAATATAGCATAAGGTATATATGTATATATATAAATATTATATACAGTCAGATTTTCATAGCAAGCATATTATTTGAAAACTGGAAATTAATGTCGCCACAGTGGCAGGGAAATATTATAATAATATTGTATTTACATACTTAATTCTTTAATTATTACTGTAAGGCGAAATAATATAGTAATTATTAAGGAAGTATTATTGGAAGCGTTTGATAATCTTATAGGTGAACATTATAATTATTTGTACATTAAATAAAACATATTTCTAGAATTCCAAATTTTTGTGACTTTATATCAATGTTGGTGGTTGAAAGTAGGTTCCTATAAAAGTTAGGGTTTATAATTATATACATTGTATATGTGTAGTATAGGGTCTATATAGACAAACATTAATGTCCTTATGAACTGACATGTGGAACAACATTTGGAAAATCAGATCTTTTTTGGGGGGGTCATAAATGATAACATCTTACTATACTATTAGTATTATTTTATAAGTATTGATGATACCCATCAAAATCGACAGCTACAGATAACATGACTGGATGCATGAATTTTATTAATTCAACCCTGATTCATTCAAGTCTCGTTGATTGCGATAGACAGGACTTGCAGAGCGAAAGGGAGATTCTAGAACCTTGTTCAAGGTATTGACTGGCAAACCCCAATAGGATGAGACCATTGGAAAGACCCAGACGCATATGGGAGGATAATATTAGGATGTACCTGAAAGAGATAGGGTGTAATGAGGTGGACTGGATGAACTAGCTCGGGATAGAGATAGGTGTCGTATTTTTGTAAGTGTGCAAAATGTACTTTCGAGTTTCTAATGCCATAGTGTAAGTAAGTAGCCCTGATCTATTCTACGAATACTTTTAATCACTTCAAAAAGTGTAAGTAATATAATACTTGGAGTAATTTATATAGATAGGACTGAATATAATTACATGCAAATATATATATATATATATATATATATATATATATATATATATATACTTACACACATACATGCATACATAGAAACATATACATACATACTGGTACATGCATGCACACACACACATATATATATATACATGCATATATATACGTGCACACACACACATACATACATACATACATACATACGTACACACATACTTACAAACATACATATATACATACACATGCGTAAATACATAGGTACATATATATACACATACGTTCATTCTTACAATGTAAGATTTACAAATCCTTCTTAGAAAAAGTTCCTTTGGAATTTTTTTCCAAATTTAGATATAAAATACGAAGCGGGACCTCTTCCATCATGTGACATTTCAATATACCAGAAGTAGCGAGAGAATCGGAAGAATAAAATAAAGCCCAAAAATTTGAATTACAGACTAATACAGATAATTTCACACAGAGTGGAGACAATATAGAAACTTTCCGTAGCTGATTGAGTTATTGATACTAGATTAATATGGATAAAATATAATACTACTACAAACGCTAAGGTGTCGGGATAATCTTATATTTCTATAATCCAACCATTACGATCAAAGAACGAGGTAGCCACCCGCGTCAGAGGTCATATTTTCCAAGGCGTGCCTATTGTAATAGACTGGAATGCCGGTGCCGAGGAGGTGAGGGTTTGAATCCTGGTACTGATTGGGATCTTTCCTAAATGGCTACCCAGTACCCATTCTCCCTACACGCAGGTGCGGGTAAATTTCTTCTAATTATATTATTTCCTCATCCCTACTCTATTAGTGTAGATGTGCGGTTAGCCCGGATAAGTATTAAAACGAAGTGCACATTAAAAAAAAAAGAGTTGTATCTTCTGAACATATTAGGTTTGCAAACGGAGTTTAAGATCTCAATTTTGTTTTTTCATGAATAAAATAGCTCCAGTTTTTGTATTATGATTTTTAAAAGTGCTGTTTCTAAACACACTTAAAAAAAAATCAAAATATGACTCACATAATAACTTAGCATATAATGGTACGATACTCATATATTTCTAATAATGACACCTGGACACGGGAATCGAACCTGGGACTTTTGACTTAGCTCTACTGCTTTATTCCTGGGCTATCTAGGATTCGGCCCGGTCTTAAGGGTCATCTTTCACTCAAGGATTAAGACAGAGTCTGTAAAGGATGCGTGGAAATCATCGGATATTAAGAACTCAATCATTAATACCAATGCCACCGGCAATTCGTGAGTGGCCTTATGTTTCCGTTTGTATCCTTGATATATCAGTGGTAGTGCTTTGACGCACTAAGCCAAAAGTCCCGGGTTTGATTCCTATGTACAGATGCCACTTTTCAAATGTTATTAAAATTATACTTGATGTAGCTTTATCCGTACTAGAGATCATTTCGCTTTACTAAGCTTCTCTAATCAAGAAGAGTTGGTTGTACAAACGTATGCGCACGGCAATACAAGTTTGCCTACCCAGAAACATTGACTTAATATTTACTCATTAAATAAAGAGTATATTCAGTTTTTCGATGATTTCTTTCTGAATAAAACTAGGATCTCCTAGACCCGATGTCGAATTTTACTTTCCATGATATTTGCAATTTGAAACTATTTCATAAAGTTGAATAAACACTGATTTTTTATACTACTTTTTCAAGCTATTCGAATATTTAAACTTGTGTAGTAGGGGATTGGGACGTTTAATATCGAAGAAGATTACCCGAATTTATGTGATAGGAGAATAGAAAATCATTTAGGAATTAAAAAACCTCCAGTCAACTGCTTGGGATTATAATTCCGATCTCCCCATCACCGGAAATCTAGTCAAGACAATACTGACATATTTTCCTGAGTGTCCATCAATGACGATATTAATATTATCAATGCCAAAAAG
Source organism: Timema shepardi (assembly GCA_902151425.1). NCBI lineage: Eukaryota > Metazoa > Arthropoda > Insecta > Phasmatodea > Timematidae > Timema > Timema shepardi. Next base: position 17,872 of record CABFVX010006079.1, read on the forward strand.
GATTTTACAAGCGTTTATCACAATTTATGGGTTAACCGTGCCTGGTAATGCGCACACAAAACTCAAACCCTCGTACTTCATCGGATTTATCACCACGTGAGGAATATATTTCGAATCAACCAGGACTCAAACCAGTTTATCTTAGATACAAGTACACCATATTAACATTATCGACCAGGCCTGAGGAGAAAAAAGAGACATTATCGACCAGGCCTGAGGAGAAAAAAGAGTACTCTTTAAATATATGAAAACAAAAAACTTTCTCTTTTAAATACAACTTTTTGAATTAAAAAATGTTAATCAAGGGATTATTAAAAAATAAAATAAAAGAAGGATAATTTATTTATCCATAATCGAAATAATTCATATACATATAAAACTACGAAACATTTTCCATTAATTTTCGTAGTTTTTTTCCATAAAATTTCCATAAACAAATTTAGAATTAAAAACGTTGACAACATACTTCAAAAGTAAAATAATTATAGGCTCTATATCGATGGAATTTTTTGTTGTTGTCATTAACTCACCAAAATGTGACGTGTAATGTTGTTTCTGTCGTGACTTTGAGGACTTGTAATTTAACCGTTAGCGTTTCGACAACCCCTGAAGGCAGCATAGCGTCAACCTAAAGTGTTGTTTCATGTTCCAATAAATATATATATAAATAATGTTTATACTTCTACACTCTACTATTTATAGCCCGTTCACGGTAGCTTTGGCTTTTTTGTTTACTTTTGAAAATATACTAAAAACTGTAGACGTCAAGAATTATTTTTTTCTCAATTCCGATTCCTATATTTTAACCTACATTTTTGGATTCTCAACACTTACAAGTTTAAATACTTTTCTTTGCAGCCAACTTCACATTAAAACTATTTTTTTTAAATATTTTACCAACATTTGGTTGAAAAAAACCCTAGAAAGTGTGGATAGTAAAACAAATACTCAAACAAGACGACCATATTTGATTTTAATAATATCACTTGAACACAAAGGCCGTATTAAATGAATTTACAATTTGCCGCTACTCAAGTGAAACGACAAAAGAACTAATAATGGTAACTGTGAAAAGTATCCAATTATGAATTTTGTCAATTCGTTCATATTCCAAAACTTCCATTTGTCTTGTAACGCAAAAGACAAATTTCTGGGCGGATGAGTACGAAAGTGTTTTAGTGGTGATGTAAACTCTCTTCACTTGAGAATCTTTTTTTTTCTCACCACGTTCACTACCTGTTCAAATTATATGCATTTCTGACAATTACTCTAACGCGGTAGGATTGAGGACGGAAACATTTTTAGAGCTAATCTACCCTCATTTGCGTGTGAGGAGAGCAGGTAACTATTTAGAGAAAAAACACCCTGAGTAGACTCGACTGGATCGAACCCCGATCTCTCCGTCATCAGCAGACTAGTCTAACACGAGAGTGACGCCTTAAACTATTCGGCTACTTAATTAGTTACTTGGGTAATTGAAAAAATATATTAACGAGGCGTGAACGAATATATAGAACCAATTTTTAATAGATTTCTAGCTATCAGCAAAGGCCAAAATAAATGTTAACAAACTTTACTCGGCTAGAGTATGATTACCCGCCTCTGTGGCGTAGTTGGCTAACGCGCTAATCGTGTTGAGCCAGACTGCTGAGGACGGGGAGATCGAGGATCGAACCTCGGTCGGGTGAACTGGGGGTGGTTTTTCCTAAATGGTTTTCCACTCTCCCTCCACGCAAATGCGGGTTCACTTCCTCTACCCTAGAAAGTGTGGATAGTAAAACAAATACTCAAACAAGACGACCATATTTGATTTTAATAATATCACTTGAACACAAAGGCCGTATTAAATGAATTTACAATTTGCCGCTACTCAAGTGAAACGACAAAAGAACTAATAATGGTAACTGTGAAAAGTATCCAATTATGAATTTTGTCAATTCGTTCATATTCCAAAACTTCCATTTGTCTTGTAACGCAAAAGACAAATTTCTGGGCGGATGAGTACGAAAGTGTTTTAGTGGTGATGTAAACTCTCTTCACTTGAGAATCTTTTTTTTTCTCACCACGTTCACTACCTGTTCAAATTATATGCATTTCTGACAATTACTCTAACGCGGTAGGATTGAGGACGGAAACATTTTTAGAGCTAATCTACCCTCATTTGCGTGTGAGGAGAGCAGGTAACTATTTAGAGAAAAAACACCCTGAGTAGACTCGACTGGATCGAACCCCGATCTCTCCGTCATCAGCAGACTAGTCTAACACGAGAGTGACGCCTTAAACTATTCGGCTACTTAATTAGTTACTTGGGTAATTGAAAAAATATATTAACGAGGCGTGAACGAATATATAGAACCAATTTTTAATAGATTTCTAGCTATCAGCAAAGGCCAAAATAAATGTTAACAAACTTTACTCGGCTAGAGTATGATTACCCGCCTCTGTGGCGTAGTTGGCTAACGCGCTAATCGTGTTGAGCCAGACTGCTGAGGACGGGGAGATCGAGGATCGAACCTCGGTCGGGTGAACTGGGGGTGGTTTTTCCTAAATGGTTTTCCACTCTCCCTCCACGCAAATGCGGGTTCACTTCCTCTAATTCAACCTTCCCAATTTCTAATCCATTAGCATAATTAGTACTTAAAGCGTATAACCCGAACGGGTAGTGAGACGCGCTGCTAAATATTATTATTATTATAGTAAGATTCTGGTTAGAAGAAACCTAGAAAAAACACCAAATTTTTAGGTTAGCCTTGATATTATTCTGTCACATACTATTATTATGAAAATTAATTTATAGATATTGATATAATCTATCAAAATGAACAGCTTTAGATCACTTGAATTGACTTGACGCATAAAAATATGAAAATTGTTGTAATAGGGTATATCTTTAGCTGTCAAACAAGCTTCATTCGACAGTAAAATATCATTGCATGTGAAAACAACACGAACTAAAGGTTAAATAGAGGCAGAAAAGGAAAACTCTCCAGATTGTTTCCTTCAGCGTTTGTCTGACCTTGCGATACAAAGCTAAAGTGGGGTGGAAGTGGACGCGACAAAAATCCAGTGTTTTTTTGCCGTTTTTAAAACTATACTTTTTTTTGGCCAAAATAAATAAAATATTGATCCAGTAAAAATATATAGTTTAATTTTCTCGCGTCACCTACACTCCCCCCTTAAGACATGATTGATATATACCTTAACAAGTCTTTCTTACCTACTTAACGATACTCTCTAGACAATTGTTCAAGCTACATTTAGATTAATTATTTTCAAGGTATCTATTTCACATAAAATCAAAGTGTACGAGCCATAAAAGTAACTTTTATATACGCTATGTTGTGATGAATTTAGAGGTCCTAAGTAACGTAATTAGAGATTTGTTCAAATTGGGTCTGGAAAGCTGACAAAAGTGAAATGTGTTTTATTCTGATTCATTTTCAATAATTTTTTTTACATGAATACTATTTTTTTTTTAATTCCCACTTATTAATTTTATTTCAAAACATTCTATATTTTAAGTATCCATAGGGCTATAATAAAAACACTTATTTGAAAATTTTGTGGAAATATTTTAACATTAATAACTTCTAATTGTTAATTAAATGCTATTTTGTTTATATTCCGAAGATAATAAAAATCACCATACTAATTTCAAATTAAATAATGTAACCTTTTTTGTTAGGCACCTATTACACATCATGTGTCATATTTTGAAGCATGTCAGTAGCGTTGGTTTAATTTAAAAAACCTTTAAAGTCAATTGTTTAACGTTAAAGTACTCATACCTAAGTCTAATTGTCACACGACGAAACTTATCTGATAGCTATATCTACTTTCACGCATTCATACGTCAAGTCATGTGTTTATTATTATTATTATTAGCACCGCGTCTTACTACCCGTTCGGGTTATACGCTATCAAGTCATGTGACATTAGCTGTCACTTTAGGTGAATATTATCAATATCTATGAAGTAACATTAATAATATAGTAAAATGTTATCATTGTTGAAACACTTTTTTTTTTTTGTAATTTCCAAAATACTTTTACTATGAAAATTGTATTATATATGACAGTTTATTTATTTTAAAACAAAGTTGTATAGTTTTAAATTTACTAGTTAAATTTAAATTAGAGTGGCAAGTACAAAACATAGATGCAAATAACATTAGACATGAGCGTTAATTATTTGGGTGGAAATTCATTGCAAAATTATATTAAGTGTTTTATTAAACCATATCTACATAATATGTTTCAGGGTGTTATTTACGACAATCAGTGAAATTATATTAAATTATAATCTGAGGAAATGAGTTTATTTACACATTATCCCCTCAGGGTTAATTTAAATATTACAGTGCAACTTTATGTTATATGTTGATATTTTTTTAAGATTCTAATTAAGTTGTTGAAGTTGCGACATTTTGTTTCTAGGGATAGTTACTTTTCATCTCCCCTGGGTTTTGCATAAATGAATGCAGACTTGTTTGTATTTTATGTAACTCAACTTTTATCTAAAGAAAACATCGACAACGTTGGGTCAATTTAAAAAGTTACGAATCTCCAAACAATATTGGTAACTAAGATTTTGTAAAGGATTGTTGTTATATATATATATTTGTTGAATATTTGATTGTATATTTGTACATAAATAAAAACAATTAGTATAAACTTATGCATGTGTGTGAAAATGCTTTAAAATAAACTACAACACTAAAGTGTATGTTTTAACTCAAATATACAGTGCTTTCACGGTAATTTTGGACTTTTATGATAGTTGAAAATTGAGGAAAAAAAAAGTTTAATATTCATTCCACGTGAAAATATATTTATGACTTTAAAAATCTATGTCCATTCACATGTAAAACACATTTTCAAAGAGGATAACAGAAATACTTTGTCAGTTTTTTATGGTTATAAGAAAAGCCAAAGTTTACCGTGAACAAACTATACCAACATTTTTCAATGGAGCACTAAAGAAAACATCAGTGTATAAACACAAATATATTAGTATTTATTTTGTTTTTCAATAAATATTAATATAAGGAATTATCAGTTTTTAAAGTTGGTCAGCATGCGAGACTATGAGCCCCTCGCCGGTTGAGAAACTTTTTTTTACCTTTGTTGCACAATTCAGCTATGTTGGATATTATTAAATGTATATGTTTGAATGTATTGCAGTATTTTGCTATGTGATGTATGCCCTATATTGTACCAAAAAAATGAATAAAATAACAAACAAACGAAATTTATTTAATTAATTTAAATTATGTATTTAAATCGTGGTTTCTGAGAGCATATTTCCAGCACCTGGGTATTAGGACAAACTCGTTAATTTATATTTAACACCCTCAACTATCAGGGTAGACTATATAAAGTGTCTGAACCTTGACATAAACATGATTCGCAAATTCACTGAAAAGTAAGAGCAAAATATGTTTGAGTGTCGCAGAAGTTAACACGCTATTAGAAACGAGTGGCATCCGATGGCAAAAGGCCGTCCGTTCTGTAAATCACTGGGAATGACTTGATAATTTTATGTTATGTTGTCCGTTTAAGTTGCTATCGCGTTCTCTAAGACATGATGCCATCTTGTCCTACAGAACGCTAGAGGCAAAAACTCGCAACATTTAAAAAAAAATACATGGCGTATAGTGGAGTAATTTATGCAAACGCGCCGCTTGTTCATCGTCCGCTGTCTAGACATCAATACTCCCAACCGCTCCCTAGTGAAGCCTCGTTTATATTGTAACACAACATGTTGGCCAACACGATCCCGACAAGTTGTGCTACAATATAAACGCACTCCCAGCTTGTTGGGGATGTTGGCCAACATGTTGGTGTTGGGAGAGCCGGTCAGAGCCACCAAGTTGTGTTGGATCATTTGTTGGAGAATAAACGACCAATCCAACATGATGGATGATTTGGGAGGTTCAGCGCATGCGCTATTGAGTTGAATGAGTGTCTAGCCATGACAACGCACGTGTTTTATTTTCAGATTAGTTTAACTTTTAAAATTGGGGCTTGTATAATTTTGTGATCATGGAATGGAACAAGGTTAATACAGTTAAACTAATAATTGATGTATATCAAAAGTATTCTGTTCTTTTTGATGTTACAACGTGTACAAAGCTATCAAATCCGCTTTGCAAATGTAGGTAATTCGACGTTTGGCCAAAAAAACTTCAAACCCCCAACCGTCTCTTAAGTTTTTGTTTTTTTCTGCAAAAATACACTTCCTGTCAACACAATAAATGAAGAAACGGCAAGTAATACGTCTTTATCCATGGCTATAAATGTGTAGACTTATTAAAAAAAAGTGGAGGACTCAGGATGTTGGTCCGACAAGTTGGCAACAATAAACGCAGCTTACTTTTCCACATGTCTTGTCTCCCAACATGTTGGATTCAACTTGTTACATAATAAACGAGGCTTGAGAGAATCCCCTAGTAAACAGGATTAAGTCCAGTTTTTATTAGCACCTTGTCTTCCTACTCATTCTGGCTATACGCTTATGTACTAATTATTCTAATGGTTTTAGGGATCAAGAAGGTTATATTTAGGAGAAGTGTACCTGTATTTGCGTGGAGTGAGAGTGTAAATTCATTTAGTAAAAACCAGCTTCAGTACACCCGACCGAGATTCTAACCTAGATCTCCCCTTCTTAGGTAGTCTATTCTGTGAGCGTAGAGCCTTAGATAATGCGGCCACAGTAGAGGGTTTAAGTCCGGTTGCAAGGTCGTCTCCATCCAAGTGGGAGTGATGTAAAATTAAGTGATATATTTTTTATTTTGCTAAAAAAATACTTGATGATTTAAATGTTAAACTTTTTTTAAATGGGGTTAAGGGGGGGAAAAAGCTACAAAACACGTGGCAATTTTCCGTCTTGTGTCACGCTACACTAAACGCGTGCAGAAAAGAGCCCCCCAGGGCCATGCTTCTTTACAACACAAACTAGAAATAGCTGATTAACGACATGTTTTGGATAAACACGTCCTTAAGATTAATATCACTATGGATGTTTTCTGATCATTGTGTTGTGTCGAGAAACAGATAATATCATAAAACAATAACGGCACACCTGATTTATATTTAACAAGCTATTTCCAATCTTCTCATAATTGTAGATGTAGTCTGATAGCACATTTCTTTGTAGGTGCATGCATTTATTGAATCAGTTGGTTTAAGCGCATACGCACTGATTGTGACCTTTGGCTTCAAGATTATTGAAGATGATGTTGTCGTGCAAAAAAAAAAAAAGCCGAATACACTTAAAAATCTTGTGATCGGCTTAAAGAGCTAATGACGTGATTACTTTTCTGTTGTTATTATTATTATTAGCACCGCGTCTTACTACCCGTTCGGGTTATACGCACTTATGCTAATTAGAAATGGTAGGGTGATTGTGAGATGAAATGAAGGACCTACAGTTTAACGTGGAATCTGAACCACGGTGGAGGTCTGGCATTCCTCACATTCACAAGATGTCTTGTCAGAGGTGAAGGGAGGGTTTGGTATCAAATAAATCTTTGCACTTTTCTGTTAATGCTCTTGTTTTTCGGCGAAATTGGGATATTAACGGTTACGCAACAGGGTGTTATGTTTTTAAGGGAGTGTTTTTTTAACACCTTAAAACCCGTCCATGTTATTCGCATTTTTATGACGCTAATACAGTATGAGTGAAGACGGTAGGAGCCGGCTTCATTGGTTGAACAGTCTAAGGTATCATTTTCGTGTTAGACTGGCCTGCTGATGACAGGGAGATCGGGGTTCGAATCTCAGTTGGGTCTGCTAAAGTTTTTTTTCATAAATTGATCCTCACTCTCCTTCCACATAAATGAGGGTAGAATACCTCTAAAAGCTTCCTGCCTCATCCCTACCTCATTATAGTAATTATCATATATACGTATAACCTGAACAGGTAGTAAGACACGGTAATAAAAAGGTATAATTTAGAGAAAATGTGCCCACATATGGACAAAGGAAGTGTTGAAGATCACTTAGGTAAAAAAAAACCATCACATCTAAATGGGATTCAAACCCCAACCTCCTCGTCAACGGCAAACCAGACAAGATGAGCCTGAAATTTATTCCACGTGTTCACCGATTATGGTAAGAAAGTTAAACCATCAACATAATAAATTAAGGGCCGTCCTTATGTTAGGTAAGGGTTGGGAGAGGGGGAAGAAGAGTCGGGGTCAGAATTTTCATACAGGGTTGGGTGTAATAAAATCCATCTTAAGTAAGGTTTTTTTATCAATGTTTATGCTGAGGAAAAAAAACCTGTCCAAAAATTCTAAAAGTTTTATTTTTATTCATGGGTTAATACCACTTTTATAAATCAATAATAATCAACCCGCCTCGTTGGCTTAGTTAGCTAACGTGCTGGTTTCGTGTTGAGCTAGACTGCTGAGGACGGGAAGATAGAGGTTCGAATCTCGCTTGGGTGAACTGGCGGGTGGTTCTTCCTAAAAGGTTTTCCACTCTTTCTCCACGCAAATTCGGGTTAACTTCCTCTGTATTCAACCTTACCAATTCCTAGCCCATTAGCGTAATTAGTACTTACGCGTATAACCCGAACGGTTAGTAAGATGCGGTGCTAAGTATTAAGTAGTAATAATAATGATAACTTTTTTATAGAAATAGTTGAAATTTATACTTAATATTTTGCCACTATTAACAGTCCTTATCTATACAAATAATTAAACTAATATATTTTTACAGAATCGTAAAAAATTACGTACGGTAATAGGGCTGGAGGTGGTGGTGACGTAAAATCTTACGTAGGGGAAGGAAGGTGAGGATAGAAAATAGAGAAAAAAGCCTTACGCTATTTAAGGATAATCCTTTAACAATTTAAAGAAATGCACACTATCAAAAATTTGGTCATTTGAAAGAGTAGATTTTATCTGTGTTTTTTTAAAGTCAAATCTCGGCGAATGAGAAGTGGTTTACTTGCACCCCTCGAGTCTAAACTCATATACTCAGTTCTATAAACTGAATCAGATTGACAGAAAATCAATACATCCACTGATAACCATAAGGGAGAAGAGGAGGTTTTGCGATGCAGGTGCTTCAACCCATGCCCTAATTGCTTCGACGCAATGACGCAGTACGTTAACATATTTATGATTTTCTTGAAAAGTAATTACGAACTTCATCTCCAAGGCTACTCTTGGATATCAAAATGAATGTTATGTCTCCCAGAGAAGTTAAAGTAGACGTTATTTAAACCCCCGCGTACACTCACATTCAATAAAATGGAAAACTTTAAATTGTAAAAACGTGGATGTTAAGCACAAGCTGGTTGAGAAATTTGTATTATCACTAAACTGTGCACGTGAATCAGATGAGGCGAGATAAGCACAATATAAACCTCAGTTTAAAAAAATGATGAATCCTCTTTGCATTCTATTATTTAGAAGATAAGAAATAATAAGCATGTTGTTAGTTAACTAAGTTTACATGAACTATAGTGTTTTGAGCTTTTATTTTATAAATCTGTACTCTTACCAGAATTCAGGGCTGCCTCTATTTTATAAATAAAAAATTCCCTGTGTTTTCCATGGCTTTCCGAATGAAATTTCCATTTTCTTCACTTATTTTTCTATTCAATCATAATCAAATATAATATTTTAAAGTTTGCACCTAAAGTGTCCTAAACTTTAAAATATCCAACTATTTTTCTTTAGTTTTTTGTGGGATTTTCTGTACTTTCCCTGTTATTTCTAGACACAAAAACTATCTCTGTTTTTCCGGTTCTTACAATTTTCCAGGTGCTTGGCAACCCTGATCCTGATATAACGGGCCAGGCTTTAATTTGTAATATTTGTATAGGGGAATCACCATAAAAATAACTTTTTATAAAATATAACAAATAAATTAAGATCAGATAACATTGACAACCAATCTATAAATTGATCTTAAAATTTGCATGATGTGCGATATAGACATCAGTTAAAAGTGACAGCTGCAGATCCACGTTCATGAAGGAAAGATTAGAGGGCCAATAGAGGTGATATTTCAATATTCTTCTGGTACCCGCCCCGTGGGGAGGCCACTCGCCCAAAGTTATCTCTTTTACATTAATTAGCAAGTCCTACGACAATCACAGCACACGTGTATAAATAGCGGTACGTTTTGTTAAATTTGTTTACCGATTTTATGAGCCTTGTTATTTTTAAAATAATAAAAATGTGTTTAAGGAAATCACCTATTTGAAGCGATATATCAACACACTGTGGTGGCTTTCATGGGAATGTCATTTCTAAAGCTTTAAAACCATCAAAACAATAATCGATTATACCACGTACCTACAAAAAAAACTATATGATCTCATTAAAAGTTGACTTTATTCGTTTCATAAATGTGAACTCTATGATTCTTAATCTGAAATCTGGAACATTTCACGTAAAATGTCGTTGAGAACGGACTGTTTTCACCTTTTCATAAATGTTTTCAAAAATTATAAAAGATAAGTTTTTTTAAACTTGTCGTGAATCATATTTTGAAATAACAAACCACTTCAGCACTTCGGTAGGCGGCCCTAATAGCAGGAAGTATATCATTTTTTTTCATGTCTGTTAAATAAAAATGAATAAATAACATATTATATATATTGTTGTAATCATGCTGTGTGAAATGGGACCCCTAAAATTTCGTTACCTAAAGTTATCTTGTTCCTTCGGGCCATCCTGGGTTCATTGCTTGTAAATCACTCATTTTTTAAAAATGAAAAGATGACTGTATTTAATCTATGAAATAAAGGACTGTATATTTTGGTTTTGTTTCTCGTTGGAGTCAAGTATAATAAGTTAGGTAAATATTAGATCAAAAGAGTATAGTTGAACCTTCTTATCAGACACACTATATTTGTAATTAGAAAAGTAAATATTGGGTGAAATTACAATCCAGCACACTACACCAACCTAAGGAGAAAAGAAAGCGTATAATCCTAACGGGTTTTAAGACGTGGTGATAAAATAAAAATAAAAACAGAGAATAAAAAAATCTCTAGAAGATTGGGAAAGAAACTTCGCCGAGGAATGAAATGTTTTTCACAGGGCGAGAACAGGAAGAAAGGATTTCTTGGTTTTAGGGGAAACGCAATTAAAAAAAGTTCTAAACAATATTAAATATCCAGAAAAACCACTCGACTCAAAATGTTTAAATATTTATGATGTGAAGCTAAAATAGTTGAGAGGTTTTTTTCCAACGCGTCCTACTACCCATCCGGACGATACGTATTTTAATCCCACTAACGTAGGGACGAGATTTATATAGTTTAGAGGAAACGTACCCGCATTTGAGAGCAATTAAAGGAGAAAAATAACTAGGGAAACCCTCCTTCATTATGTCTGGCCAGTATTCCAAACCCGAAAAACCAGACTAGATTAAATTGATATGTAATCTACGTGCCAACCTATGATGGTCATCAACCATTAAAAGTTATTATAGACAATTTAATTTTATTCCAATTTGATTTTCTATATACAAAATAACATTTCTTAGGATTATAACAAAACATAGTTTTGAAAGAAGCGTACACACATCCTGTTATCGACAATCGACTTTGTTGTGATACCAAAATCTCAAACCGTTTGACCACCAAGTGCCAAATAATTCTTCCACTTGACACAATTATCACTTTTTAAAGTTTTAAAGTTGAAGTAATCCTTTAAGCATACTATTTATATGCAAATCGGTGGGCACGTGGGCTAATGTCAGGCTCATTTGTTCTGGTCTGCTGGTGGAGGGAAGTTTGGTGCTAGAATCCTGGCCGAAAAGTAGTGAGGGTGATTTTCCATAAGTAACTTCCCACACCTCCTCCATATAAATTCAAGAAGATTTCCTCTGAATTCTATATTTATCATCCCTACTCTATCAGTGCAATTAAAATGTGAATAGCCATTTTGGTTGTAAGAAGTAATGGAAATGTATATTTTTAATGCATTACTTCTAATTATCCGTTAAGTTTATCCTCAAACTACATGAATACTGGGAACATTTGATGTTGAGTGTGATTGTTTTTAAAATTGCATCCGTGTTTTCTTGAAGAAAGGACCTAAATAAATTAATGAAACAGGAATTTCTCCGGTGAATCATGTAATTAATGGGAACCGGCCTAAAAGATTAAAGTATCAATAGGTTATATACTTAAATAAGCTTTTTCAGGAAACATTTTTTATTTTTCCTCCACACTCATCTAAGCAATACGCATTTTAATTAGTTAATTGAATATGAATGAGAAGGATATAATTTACAGTAATGTACCCGAATTTACGTGAAGGTAAAGGAAAATAACATTTAGAAAAAATAACTCCCTTAAAATACCTGTTCAGTATTATAACTGCCCTACACCTTAGTTTAGTCGGTAGGGGGTCTTAATACTGAGATAAGAGTCCCGAGTTCGATTCCAGCATGTCCAAAAAATGTATCATTGATGAAAATAAGGGCTTACCCTTTCACAGTAATGAATTAACGGCCGGGGACTGGATATCGTGCCTAGTCCTAATCATAAGGTGCGGCAGAATAGAAGACCAAATTCCCTTTTGGGTCTTATCTTCCTTCTCGAACTGAGTACCTGCTTGAGGAGAGGTAATACCCCCATCACTCTATTACTTTCCCTACCCTGGTGTGTGTCACTCTTTTGGTCGATTGGTTTTCTATATTCTGAATGACAAACCAAGCAGAGACCGCGGACCTGTCAGCCGCCTCTACCTGAAGTTTTAGGCTCACAAAGTGTTTGAATAAAGGCTACATTGAATAAGCTTTGTTCCTATATATAATAATAAAAGGAAGTGTTTGCCTGTGTGTGTTTGTTTGTATGTTTGTGTGCAATGCCCAGCCAAATCTACGTCACGCATAGATCTGACATTTTTAACATAGGTGGACGGAAGGGGGTCCGAATGCACCCCGAAAAAAGATTTTAAAATTTATAATTAGCTTCTTAGTTAACCTATTTTTAACAAATTTTTGAAGAATCACGGGCAACGCCGTGTGAGATTGCTAGTTTCTAATATACACTACTTAGAAAATTGCTTTATTTTTCCAGTAAATTGAAACAGTTTTAAATATGCGTTTAGTGGATTTTTTTTTATGCCTATTGATTATTGCTATGTTGTTTTTAAAAAATGTGACTAATAATATAATGTAAGTATTCTCTAAATTTTAAAATCAATTGAAAAGTTATTCATGCACGTTCTACCTCAAGGCTGTAAATTAATCAAAATATGATAAATATTAGTCCCCCAACGGGAACTAAACAATTAGCTTAGTAAGAGGACGCGCTAAGTATTCGGCTCAATGATCTAGAGCAGCGGTTCCCAAACCGTGGTACGTACACTACTTCCAGCTAGTACGTCGTGAGAAGCCAAACAAAACAAGCATATTAAAGTTGTAAAAAGATAATGTCTCATCAAATACCATAAATATATTACGACCAAGTCAAACCAAAAGGACAAGAGATTTAAACAGTTGTTGGAGGGGTAAATATGAGTGTTTTTTTAATATACCTTTGATACATGTGCCCTATTATCCGTATTAATTGAGTAGAAATGTTAAATAATGATAAATAAAAACTGTTAATCTATAAATAGTGTTGTGTCATTATATTCGTGGGCGCCATTAAAATGTAACTAAAAAGATTAAATATTCAGCACGATCTTGGTGGCACACAAAAATACGGAAATTGTATGGGTGGTACGCCATTCAACAAGTTCGGGAACTAACGATTCTAGAGTTTAGATTAATGCGTAAAAATAAAGATATAGTCGCTATTCATATATTCATCATTTGATAAAAGTACATAGTATATTCAGGAGCTACTCTCAAAAGGGTGTGAGCAGAGCACGTAGGTATGATTTAATATTTTAATGTGGGAGGGTATTTGGCTGGAAAGAGATTTTTTGACGTGAATACGTCTTTAAATTTGCTACCATACGGGGGCAATCTAAAAAACCTAATGATAACAAAATCGGGGGATACAGTTATGAAGTTGTAGTTTCGAATCTACCCTCTATATACAAAATTAAATTATACCACTGGATAGCTAAAGGATCAAAGAATGCATTACGATACTCGAGAACAGTGACGCATTGCGCGCGGTGGAGGGGGAAGCGCCGCCATTTTGAGGTTATTTTGCTGCGTATCGAGATTTGCAATTAGATATAACTTTTTACTCGAAGAAGCTACGATGTTCGTTTAGGTTTTATTCGTCAGCTGTCATCAAAATCTATCGATTGTATATAAAACATTAGTTTAAAGTAGTGACAGTGAATATAATAAGGTGCAAGAATAAAAAAATATTATCAAAAATCTATCGATTGTATATAAAGCATTAGTTTAAAGTAATGACAGTGAATATAATAAGGTGTTAGAATACCAGAAATCTCGTTGTATCTTGTATGCCATTTGTGTCGTACTTTTCGTATCACAGACCTATAATTAATAAAGTTATATTGTAACACAATAATTATTTGTTTCCTTGCTTTTATCCTAAATAACTTACATAAATAAAGATATTTTATTTAAAAAAAATATAACCCGTTACATAAACGTATTCACGTACAACACACGGCCGTGTCCAGGACACAGCCACACCCCATTTTTTTAAAGGGGTAGCTACCCTCCACCCCCTGAACTACCAATGGAAGAAGATTTTTTTTACATTATACAGTTCTCGGACTGATTTAAATGTTTTTATTTTAGCTTTGGACTTGGGTTAAATCTTCCCCCAATGTGTAAAAAATACATATTTTATCATAGCTTTTATTAGAAAGCGTTACTGTTAAACACATTTTGGAGAAGCACGCTATAGTTTCAGTAAAATAACGCGTTTGTTTCTTATTGCACCAGATCACAGGAACATATCACAATTATATAGAAATATCTGTCCATGCATAACAGTATGAATTATTAGGGCAAGTAAATTCATAGATGGTTAAATTATTAATGTGAGAAATAAAACAAAATAGCCTAAGAAGTAAGAAGATATTATTTCCTAACTATTGTTGTTATTGATAATGTTGAGTGAGTAAGAGTCTACAGGATAGATTTAACTAACCAACTGTGTCAGTCAGTTGACATGACTTAGTGAGATTTTATTGACAATAAATGTTTCTGTTGACTTGGTGAGAATAACAAAATATGTCATTGTTAGTTCTAATAACAACAAATGACTTAGTGAGTTGTTCCAAAATGAAAAGCAATTATTTACCTTTAAAATGGTACGAAAATATAAAAACATGAAAAAATGACTTAGTGAGTTTTTCCAGCAAGCCCACGATATTCGGGTTTATATGTTTTTACAAATTTTGACATGTTTAGATATTTCAAGTGATTTTACATAAATCTACCTTCTTCGTGATTATTTAATATTCTTTTAATAATAATTATTGCAAATTTGTTGAGTTTTTAAACATTGTTTGATTTGGTTTGGTCTATATAAATCAGCTGGAAGGAATTTTTCAATGAACTATTGAAAAGGGTAAAATCCAACTCGGGGAGTCAAGTGTTTTTCCACTAATTACGGGCCTTCTTTCCTTCAAAATAAACCTTTTTATAATTTTTTTAAAGAATTTAGCAAACAAATAATTTCGATCTGGAACCTCCCTCCCCTCCAACAAAGTAGTCCAACAACTTACATTCTTATCTTGTAATATCTCCAAATGATTTTAGTTTCACATGTCCGGTTGAAAGGGAAAGTCTAACAATAAGCTACCATAAGATATTTTATTTTGTTCACTATGACACCAGGTGAGTCTTGCTGAATACAAAAATTACAATAATGGGATGGGATTAACAACTACTTCACAACGGACAGTAAAGTTATAATGTGCCAATCTCGCAACAAAAATATGGGACGTTCCATTAAAATCACAATTGTAGCACACACTTTGTACGTAAGAAAAAATCTGAATTATTCGAAGAATCCTTTTTTCTTTTCTTTCTAACAAAGATGCAGATGCCTTCCTTCCAGTTAAAGAAACTAATTATGGAAGGACTTGGGTAGTACAATGGTTGCTGCGAACATCTCATGTTTTAATTTCTAAGGGCCTGAATTTGCATCCTTCTTGTGACACTAATGAAAGCAACACATTCCTGATCAATCAATACCCAGAAAGAATTATCTGCATATATATTATGAAGAAACAATGGAAAGGATAATAAACTACATGGGATATGCCTTCATATGGCTCGCTGTGGATGAAATCGCGGTTGTTTAGGGTAATTTTATTGTGAACCTTGTGGTAGGTAAAATAGATCCTAAGGATATTTGCAAACTATATTTGATTTACTGAGGAGTGCTGGAACATATGTATCATGTTCTAAAATTCGTGGATGATGAATTGAAAGTGTGTGACCTAGTTGAGCTCACATAGAGAAGGCCCTGGTGTTATATTTGGATGCCATGGCATATATAATGAAAGTCGCAAGTGCTTTGAAGTTGTTTTATCCTGATATCCATCTTACAATGGCTCATGGACTATATTGTGTTGTGGAATACATTAGAGTCCAGTTATTCCAAATGAATAAATTAATCTCTGGGACAAAATAAATATACCTATTTGTCCCACATCGAGTCAGAACTTACTAACTCTTGTTTGATGTGCCGTTGCCTTTGCAATTATTTCTAACAAGCTGAGGAACATGGACAAAACAGCCAACTTCTACTATGAACAATTTTGAGTTGTGACTTTTACTGCACAAACATACTACTATATATACATATCTAATAGCCATTAAAATAAAACACATTGTTTCAATGTATTACAATATAATAAATTTTTAATCAATAATGGTATTTTAGCGACAGTTTATAAAATAAAGAATAAAAATCTATATAATTACTTTATTTCCAAAATCTTTGGGCCAGTTTCATAGTCAAATTTCGTACGCCTCAAGTGCGGCGCTACACTAAATACAAGACGACACCTACCTAAACTCGAATGGAATGGGCCGTTCTCGCATTGGAAACTGGCCCATTCCATTCTGGTTTAGGTAGTTGTCTTCATATACTTAGTGTGGCGCCGCACTTGAGGCGTACTAAATTTGACTATCAAACTGGCCCATTTCATTCTGGTTTAGGTAGGTGTCGTCATATACTTAGTGTAGCGCCGCACTTGAGGCGTACTAAATTTGACTATGAAACTGGCCGTTTGGCTACTTTGTTTTAGTCTTTTGTGCATTCAAAATATATTCTGATTTATTATTTTCATTGCTCAAGTGTGCTTAGGATCTATTGGCACTGTAAATATGCAATTTTAATAAAATCTAGTTCATTTTGATTCCATATCAATTTTCCAAAAAATCATCATCTTTTCTAAACTTTCGACTATCATACATTTTTTTCCATACAAGTAAACAGTTTTTTCGTTGGGTGAGGTGAAGGTAATAATAATTATATTAATGAAAGGAGGCTAAATATACCCCATTCATAACATAATAATACGTGTAATGTCAATTTAATACTAATAGTCACAGTAAGTTAATTAGAGAAATTAGAAATCGAAAAGGGTGAGAGAGAGAGAGAACGTTGTGATAAAAACTTATTCCAGGGAGGGGGAGGGAGTTGTGTTACGATATCAGTATTTGAATATGTCGAGTTGAATTCATTTAATATTAATTTTAAAATTTTAGAAGCTTGGTCTTGGCTTGAAAATGAAAATTTATTTTGTAATGTGTAGCTTTGAAGGGACTTGTATTCGGGGCGATTCAAGTCAGGTTTAGTTGAGGTAATTGGGTGTGTGTGTGATGTCTACACTTCCTTTTTTCCGAGACAAACCCAGTTTGCTCAGGACGGATGTTATTGAAACAGGTTGTATACAAATAGTCGGAGGATTCTTTCCAAAGATATAGCATAATATCTTGTACAATTTGTTCCTTAAATTCTTGATTTTTTTCACTTTTGTGAAATAAAATTCACCTAGTCCATGAATTTATACTATATTTATTGAACATAACCTATGCAATTCACAATATTAAACAATGCTTTGATACACATGGGGGTGAAAAATTATTATTTTGAAAGTCCTTGCTGGAACTACCAATATTTTTTTTATCATCGATGAATACTATTTGATTCTACTAGCACTCGTATAGTTATTTTCTAGTTAACAGGTAAAAAATATTGGTCTCTTCAAACTATTTTACGTCCTCTAAAAATACAAGTTTCACGTCCTTTTGAAGGGCCCAGTCTAACCCTGATCTACTTGACGAATAGCATATAGTTTCCGAACAATTCGAAAGGCTACGCTGACCCCCAAAAATGAATTACTATAGAAGGATAAAGTTAATTGTGTTTTTTAGAAAAATATTCAATCTTAAATACAAAATAAATGTAAATAATTTAATACTTTGTGTGTCGAGAGTAATCATAAGGTGCGTCAACTTGCGCAAAATTCCAATTTAATCCAATTTTGGTATTAAATATTATTTTACCATAGCTATGCTTTTATCGCTATATTATTTTTTAACATTTGTTTAAAGTGGTCTATCATATTTAACATAATACATTTCTCTGTATATTTTAACCTACACTTTAGCTATGTCGATAGCACTTGTGCTTACTATGCTAAGGGTCCTGGTTTCGATACCAGGTAGAATCCTTAATTTAACTTTAGTAAACTGTTATGTATGTCACAGCTAAAATCTAGTTTATAAGTTATGGGTGGATATAATTCTTGTTTTCATAGATTGCACCTTAAAAATCCCCATTAGATTTTTAAAAATTTTAAATGATATATTTTATGAAATAATATTGATGTAGGTTCACTTATCTAGCTTGCAAAGATTTTTTTTAAGACTGAGAAGAAAAATATATCTGAAATATTCTAACTAGTCCTCTGGACAAGTTTCAAGGCCATTAGTGTTGTCCTGTCAAGCGAACAATAGTATTACTACCGACTGAGTCTCGGGTTCTACCGAGAAACTTCACCTCTCCCTTGGCTCCAGTAGGCGTGTTGGGGTTTTCCACCCCTATCTTGTAATAAAACTACATTTATGTAACTAATGACCGTATTATAGCCGAGGGAATAGGTTTACGCAATTAAAAATATTATATTTGTAAATTAAACACACAACTCAAGATGATATGTTTATTGTTTTTTTAAATCCAACCATTTTCAAAAATGCGTTTTTTGAGTTAATTTTAAAAATACAGTATATGCATACAAAATTAATTATATAATTCAATATCAATTTATAAAAGTGTCCATACAGTCATAATAAAAAAAATCAAAAGTATATCGTTATTGGTTCATTTAGAATTTAGGTCGCAAATCAGTCATTTTTACTGTGTATTAGTAGCTATGCGACCGCACCTTAAGAGATATTATAAGGCATACGAAGCTATGACAGGCTTAGCAAGCCGGCAGAGGAAAATATATGGCTTGAATAAAACAATAAACAGGCCACAGGCTGGAAACGGTGATGGATGTTAAGTAAAGTATTCTAACCCCGCCTTCATCGTAAACTGCAAACCAGACAAACCTGATATTTAGTTTAGGTTCCCATTGATAGATATCATGAGTTATCAGCGAACATTGACTATCAATGTATCAGGTGAGCTCTCTCTCCCTCTCTCTCTCCCTCTCTCTCTCCCTCTCTCTCTCCTTTTCCTATTGAGTCGCGAGAGGGATGGAGGAGTGTTTACCGATACCATCCCTTCACACGATGGTACGTGACCAATAACAGAACGTTTTGTACAAGACCGAGCTCTGATAATAGAAATGTTTAGCGACATATTCTGCCATAGTTGTTGTCTTCAATCCGTTTATATGTGCTTTTTTTTTTATCACTGCGTCGTACTACCTCTAATGGGTTAGGGATGAGGAAGGACACATTTTAGAAGTAATCTACCCGCATTTGCGTGAAGAGTAGTTGAGAAACCCATTTAGGAAAAACAACCCTCAGTACACCCAACCAGGATTCAAATCCCAATCTTCCTGACAATGGCAGTCCAACCTATTTAAAGAGTGACGCCGTAGACCATTCAATAATCGAAGCATGTACTCCCACAATAAATTGGAGAGAAGTTGGGAAGCTCTCATTAGAGCTCACAAGTATAAAACCACCGCCAATTAATTGTTCACCAGGACCAGGATTCAAATCCCCACCTCGCCGTAAACATTGAATGAGTGGCATGTGGTTAACGGCACTGGCAGGGACTTGGGGATACATATTGCAAATTCGTAGCTCAAGGCTCGAATTCCTGTATGGTATTCTAAGGTGGATTTTCCTAAACGATATTACCCTCCCCTCCATTTAAACGTGGCTACAACTCTTCTAAATTCTACCTTCTACACTTCCTATCCTATTAGTGTATATAATATGATAGCCTGTACGGGTATTATGACGTAGATCACGGGAAGAAAACTTTCAGTAGTACAGAAAATCTAGGTTTCCAATAACAGTAATGTAATTCTTTAAAATATACAATTTTCCCCCTTTATCTTAGTCACTATTATTTAGGCTCGCAGACGCGCTTATATTTTTTTATGGAATGGAATACTCTTTCAGTGTAAGTTATTTTTTATTTGACGTAATAGTAAAAGAAACGTCAATCTAGGACAAGATAAAGAAGGCCCGAGTAAGATGGTATGGGCATGTGAGAAGAATGGAGACATAAAATATGGCCAGGATGATGATGGATACTTCCCCTCCGAATGAAGCTGTTCTACAAATTTTTATCACTCAAGAAAAATCCTAGCGACCCCAGTTGGGATTAAACCCACTAACAACGGATCCTGAGTCGAGCACTTTTAATCCAAGATCACGGAGATCGACTTCAGTTTAAGTGTACAATAAATTTCTTCGTTATCGCAATTTATAAAAGTATTCCCTCTTTTAAAATAGACGCACTGTTATTACTTCGAAAACGTGTTTAAATGCTAATAAACTTTGAAGATATGAATTTGCATGTAAATGAATCATTTGAATGGAATACCTTTAACAGGAATGTCTAATCACTTTGGTGGTTTCGGTAGTTATTTAATGTCAATATGACACTTAGATGAAACCCCGTATCTTTGGATACGCAGACTACATATCTGGCTCAACAAGACTGGTTTGACAGGGTCTAGTAAAGTCGTGCTTAAAATATTAGCAGGGTGTTTCCAGAGTAGTTATTACTGTATATATAATATATACTTATGTATATATTTATATGTTTATATCTACATATATAAATGAACATAAATATTATTAATATTATTTTTAGGTGTTCTGTCTTACGATAGGTCTATTCCTTTTGTCAGTGAACCTAGACTGCCAATGCACCCTGTCCTCTGCCTCTTTATTCAAATCCCGGATGTTTTTTTTATTCCCTTCAAGTCATCCCATATTTGAATCCTCTTTCTTCCTAAGCTCATATTTCCCTCAACCATTCCTTTTATGATGTCGTGCAGAGGACAGTTATTCCTAAGAATATGTCAGATTAAGTTTGCTTTGCACCTGGTGAATATTATATATATATACTGTAAATGTATGGTATATACTCGCTTTGCTCGATCCCAGTAAGTTTTCTTTGCAAGTGGATGTAAATTAATGAATTTCAAGAGCCGTTGTTTAACCACAAGAGTCCTTCAAATAAAGGTCCGCACCGACTTTAAATTTGCTCAGAAATTTTAATTTTTTTTCAAGGGTTAAACATTTTTTTTTTTACTTTTTGGAATTTTCTCGTCGGCTACAGGCTAGAAGCTTGAAGTTTGCCCAATTTAAAGTTTCTAGCTCATCTGGAATTGGGTAAACATTAATGTCAGTATGTGAGTCAGCCATGTAGCTTTATAATAGTATAATAATAATATAATATAATATATATATATATATATATATATTCTGAAAATTTAAAAATGACACCTGGACTTTTCAATTTTCAGAATATGATATCTTTGAGGTAGTATCCTCTCTAAAATGCATTAACAATAGCTTCGGCTATTTGTTTCATCAATAACTATATATATATATATAATATAGTATATTATATAATATACTAAATATAATATAGTATATTATAGTAGTAGTATAATATACTATATATATGATATAATATATATATATATATATACTATATAATAAATATAAGTTAAGACTTAGATATTGTTATTTTGAAATTATGAATCTATGAGTTAAGATCCTCGGTCTCTGTACATATTTATCTGATTACCAAACCCTTCCTTCACCTCTGACAAGACGTGTATTAATCACAACTTGTGAATGTGGGGAATGCCAGGCCTCAACTGTGGTTCGGATTCCACGTTAAACTGTAGGTCCTCCATTTTATCTCACAATCACCCTATTATTACACATTAGTGTAAGTGCGCATAACCCGAACGGGTAGTAAGACGCGGTGCTGATAATAATAATAATAATAAATGCAATTTTTATTACTAGTAGTATTATTTAAGTGGTATGTAATCTTCACTTCCTGTGCCAACTTATTATTTCAGCACACGACTCATAAAATTAGCTTAACTCTAAAACAGATAAAACAGTCATCACGTGCCCGGTGGCCGAGTGGTCTAGCGCGCTAATCATGTGTTATTCTAGTCTGCAGATGACTGAGAGATCGAGGTTCGAATCTTGGTCGGGTGTTCTGACGGTAGTTTTTCCAAAATAATTTTCCACTCTTCATCCACGCAAATGTTGGTATACACTCTCTAAATATAACCTTCCTAATCTCATAAAACCACTACCGTAATTAGTTCATAAGCGTATAAATCGAACGGGTAGTAAGACGCGATGCTAAAAAAACCCCTCATCATTGAGCAAGTAGAAGCCCAAATTTCAATATCTACACTTTCTTAGGCAATGTCAGTAAGGCACACAAAATGAGACAAAACGTTTCGTAAAATGGTGGAACGAAAAATCTTGAAACTATGACACAAAAAACGATTCAACGAATTAAAAAAAAAATGAAACATGAGAACGTTAAAATGTAATGAAACAAATATTTTTCAGTCTGTCTACGCTAAGATGGAGGCACGTAATGTTGGATATATCGATAATGATGAACTCTTAGCCCTTATTTTCAGGCACAGGAAGAATCATCAAGTAGGAGACACTGGGTGGTTTCACCCTATCAACGAAAAAAATAACAAATTAAGTTTTTGTTGTTGTTGTAAAAGTACTTACAGGAACTGAGAAAGTTCCTTGACAAATTTTCTAACTCCACTCTCGAGTAAGTTTAGAAAACACAAACAAAACCGGAATTATCATCACAGTTCCAAGTTTTGGAGGGGACTAGCGTCACGTAGACAGAGTGACTGGCTTTGCGCCTGCGCAGTGGCGTATTTTTCACGAAACAAGTGAAACAAACTGGATAAAACTTGGGGATAGGGAAGACAGCTGCTTTGTTTCTACGTGTTTCACCGTGTGTCGTCATGTTCCCTCGCTTTTGTTCCGCCTTGTGTCAGGCGGTGTGTAGCGGCTCATTTGAAAACATGCAGTCAAATTTGAATGATACACGACGAAGCACAATGACACAAATATGTTTCGTTTCATCATGTTTTGAAACGTTTTGTGTCATCTTGTGTGCTCTCGGCTTAATTGAATACGAGATCCCTCAGTTTAAAAGACAAACGCAATACCGATCAAGTTAATGAGTCGGACTTCGTAAGCCAAGATATGTGTTGACGGATGGGGCCTATTTTGGTATATATATTTAGTGATTAAAAAAAAATCACCATTGTTTATTCTAAATCTATTCTTATATTTAAAAAATGTCCTTCCTATGCCTATATGTTTACATTCACCCCCCGTTTTACCTAAGTACTAGTAGGCTTACCTTGCTAGGTTCCACTATTGTATAGTTCATAAGATATTGTAAGACTCTGGTATGAATGGACCCTTACAAAATACAAACCCTTTATTTCGGTAAAAAATGATAACATTTTATTTTATTACTTGTTTTATTATCTGAGTATTGATATTATGTTTTAAAAGTGACAGTCTCAGGTAACATGATATTACGTATAAACATAGGATTTTTTTTATCATCGCGTGTTACTATCTGTTCCGATTATGCGCATGTATGATAATTACTCACATCGGGTAGGAATGAAGAAGGAAGCATTTTAGAGGTAATCTACCCGCATTTGTGTGGAAGGGGAGTGGAAAATAATTGAGGAAAAAACACCCTCAGTTGAGCCAGCCGAGATTTGAGCCCCGATCTCCCCACCTTCTGCAAACCAGTATAAACAGGAGCGACTCCTTCGACCATAGAAGCGGATTAGATGAAATTTGTTTAAGTTGTTTTTCTTACAAAACTCTTTAAAAAATTCCTTCCTTTCTGGATCATACTGTAGTACCACAGGGTAGTTAGTCAATAAAATATAGTTCTGCTACCCTGGAAAATATACGTGCCAAGAAGGGATTTCCCATCTTACATAGAATTTACAAGACAGTTATTTCTATATCCTATGCTTGGGTTTGAAATAAATAAGCTTGGGGCGTTGGAGCAAAGTTGGTGTAAAATCCAACTACTATCCAGATTTAATTAAGGGAAAACGTTCTGTGATGGTCAAAACCACTCTCACGAAATTGCGACGAAAAAACAACACCACCATAGAGACCCTCTAGAGTTGTTAACTTATCTCAGTAATTCTGAACTTAAATTAACTTAAACATTGTTTTGTCTAACCTATTTTGTTATATGTAAGGTTTAAAACATTTTTAACGTGTTTTATGTATTTTAGACTTATCTTCACCTGATATACTGCTAAATTGATGATAAATTATTTATTAAATGTGTAATGTTCATTATTTGACAATATGTTAGTACCATAAGTTAACCTAATTATACATTTTGATCTGCAATTTTATTTTATTACATCAACTAACATATTAAATTTTATCAATCAACTTTTCCTATATATTTTTGAGAAATATATCTAAGTCTTAAATTCTAAATCAATTCCACTCCTTACTTCCTACTTGTTTAGAATGTTTTCTAAAATGGTATATCTCAGTAAGAAGATAAGTTTATAATGTTTTGTATATGCTAGTTCCTAAGTGTCATTGGCTGTTCACGTGGCTTTTACTTTCATGAGTTCTTCCCGCTAACATACTCGTATTGCACCAAAATAGTTATTAATTGATACCATAATAAGATGAAAATATAAAGGGGCTACAAGGGAATTATTTTAACTGGAGATATAAAATAATTAAAAGAATAACAATAATAGATTTATTATAACAGAAAAATAAACGATATGTTTGATTAGAATAGATATAAAAGAACATAAGTTAGAAGTTCCAAATCAATACTGTCTTGTTGCGACACGAGCAAACAATAGTCCTAGGCGGCAAGATCAAATGCCGTGGCTTGAAGAGCAATGTTCAATAACAAAACAGCTGGTCTGGCGCCAGGATACAGTCAGGTGATTCTAAAAGAAAAACTGTGAGGTAATTACAAACAAAAGTTAACTGGAAATCATATACATATATTATTACTAACACATTTATAATTTAAACTAGCTTGCTTGATTAGGACTTAAGAAAAATCCTTAAGAGACATTGTATAATGAATAGCAATAGAAATGTTATTTGATTACATTGGTAGATTGTTAACATACAGGTGTCTACACAAAATAGTACTATGGCCGGTCCTTTCCCTGTTGTTACTGCCAGAACATTCAATAGTACATGTA
>CABFVX010006080.1:19570-29841 GCA_902151425.1 Timema shepardi
GTTATGGATCCTAAGCTTATTGATGACCTCTTTATGGATTATATCACTTATTGGTGACCTAGTTCTGGATCCTAGTCTTATTGGCGACCTTGTTTATAGATTCTAGCACTTATTGGTGACATCGTTATAGATCCTAGACTTATAAGTGACCTAGTTATGGATCCTATCACTTATTGGTGACCTTGTTATGGATCCTAAGCTTATTGATGACCTCTTTATGGATTATATCACTTATTGGTGACATAGTTCTGGATCCTAGTCTTATTGGCGACCTTGTTTATAGATTCTAGCACTTATTGGTGACATCGTTATGAATCCTAGACTTATTGGTGACCTTGTTACAAGTACCATCACTCATTGGTGACCTCGTTATAGATCCTAGCACTTATTGGTGACCTTGTTACAAGTACCATCACTCATTGGTGACCTTGTTATAGATCCTAGCACTTATTGGTGACCTTGTTACAAGTACCATCACTCATTGGTGACCTTGTTATAGATCCTAGCACTTATTGGTGACCTTGTTACAAGTACCATCACTCATTGGTGACCTCGTTATAGATCCTAGCACTTATTGGCGACCTTGTTAGAGATCCTAGTATTTATTGGTGACCTCGTTCTGGGTTCTAGCACTTATCGGTGACCTTGTTATAGATCCCAGCACTTATTGGTGATATTGTTATGGATCCCAGCACTTATTGGTGACCTCGTTATGGATCCTAGACTTAATTGTGACCTTGTTACAAGTACTATCACTCATGGGTGAGCTTGTTATAGGTCTTGCACTGCCCATCGTTGACGGGGAGGTCTGTGTTTGAGTCCTGACTGAGAGTATTTCTTCACGTGTGACTATCCCTTTCCATCTCAACATCAATGCAGATGCATTTACTCTTGGTTTTCACCCTCCTCGTCACCTAATATTACGTTAAACATTTCACTACCTATTGTGTCTAACGTGACACTATTTACATGGTTGTTAAACAGATGGCACTGCTAGGACCGATACATGGAACGCCTCCCCTGAATTGTTAGCCCCTTAACTCTCTCCTCCAACCCCAACAGCCCTCTTGTCAAACTAAGCTCCTTCTAAGACGTGTTTTGGACGAGGGGGAGGGGGTTCAGGGGGAGATCTTACTGTCAGAACAATCTTCTGACAAACAGATGGTGAAATATCGGGAATTATTAGGAAACCACTGCAGAGAAATGTCTGCTATATTATTATTACTATTATTATTATTAACACCGCGTCTTACTACCCATCCGGGATTTACTTACAGAATAACACTATTAGTGAAGAAGAAGGTATTGTCAATTTAAGGTGGGAGTGTAGGGGATGCGGAAAAAAAAGTTCATTGTTGTTGTAGTTTTAAAAGAAAAACTTTTTTTTTTGTTTTACTAAAATAAATCAAATATTGCTCCAATAAGATATCTCGAGTTTAATTTTCTTCAAATAGCGATATCAACAGTTGTTGAATATCTGTCATGAGCGTAGCGGTATTAGATGAGAAACTTTTTAAATGGAGAGAAAAAGTTGTCATTAAATTCCCTTGACAGATATTCAACAACTGTTGATATCACCACGCAAAGAAAATTAAACTTATTTATGTTTTTATTATATATATATATAAAATTACTGTTCTTAACGCGCGCCCCCTACACTTACCTTTCAACAGTATTCCCCCCTTAAAACGTCCTAATAACCAGCTCATATTGTCGAACTTCTGTACTGGGGGTCCGGGGTTCAATCCTCGGTCCCGGCACAGATTTATCTGATTACCAAACCCTTCCTTCACCTCTAAATCCCCCTACCATTACACATTAGCGTAAGTGCGTATAACCCGAACGGGTAGTAAGACGCGGTGCTAATAATAATAATAATAATAACAGGCGTTCGAGCGTCTTCTCACTGCTCGTCAATAGGTCAGTCGAATTAGTAAGTAGCTTAAGACACTACAATACAAATCAACAACAACAGTTGTGAAATGAAATATATTTATCATAACAGATTTCCACCATCGTAAATAAATCAGCAGGCACCCGGTTTTTTTATGACGTAATTTTGACAGGGCGGATTATTAATTGTGCATCTAAAAAAAAAACTTTGAGGAGGAGGTGGAAGGTTTAGTAAAAATAAAAATAATATCTCCCTAGGCTGGCATCCATTGATCCGTTGTCAGTCCATTATGCCGCGTTGATAATGTTGCACATGTGCGGATATGAGCGTGATGATTTATTAAGCTCCGGTTCATTTCCTATTTGATACATCTCGCTTCTTCACTTTGTAATATTGCCAGGATGAAATATGACGTGTTACCATTCACCTCGTCTTCTGGGGGTCTCTGCCGGCTCATTTGAGAGGGGGGGCATTTAGCATGGGGATAGGTGGATGCTGTGCTATGTCGGTTATTCTTAAACAACTAGGTAACGTTCCATTTGACAATATTCCCAAAGTAATATCCTGGGGCCCTCCATTCAGCCAGTATTACAACAGTAGTCCCCTGGAGACCCTCAGTCAGCCAGTATTCCAACAGTAGTCACATGGAGACCCTCAGTCAGCCAGTATTCTAACAGTAATCACTTGGAGACCCTCAGTCAGCCAGTATTCCAACAGTAGTCCCCTGGAGACCTTCAGTCAGCCTGTATTCCAACAGTTGTCACATGGAGACCCTCAGTCAGCCAGTATTCCAACAGTTGTCACATGGAGACCCTCAGTCAGCCAGTATTCCTACAGTAGTCCCCTGGAGACCCTCAGTCAGTCAGTATTCCAACAGTAATCCCCTGGAGTCCCTCAGTCAGCCAGTATTCCAACAGTTGTCACATGGAGTCCCTCAGTCAGCCAGTATTCCAACAGTTGTCACATGGAGACCCTCAGTCAGCCAGTATTCCTACAGTAGTCCCCTGGAGACCTTCAGTCAGCCAGTATTCCAACAGTAGTCCCCTGTAGACCCTCAGTCAGCCAGTATTCCAACAGTAGTCCCCTGGAGACCCTCAGTCAGCCAGTATTCCAACAGTTGTCACATGGAGACCCTCAGTCAGCCAGTATTACAACAGTAATCCCCTGGAGACCCTCAGTCAGCCAGTATTCCAACAGTAGTCACATGGAGACCCTCAGTCAGCCAGTATTCAAACAGTAGTCCCCTGGAGACCCTCAGTCAGCCAGTATTCCAACAGTTGTCACATGGAGACCCTCAGTCAGCCAGTATTCAAACAGTAGTCCCTTGGGGACCCCCACTCAGTCAGTCAGTCAGTTAGTATTCCAAAAGTAGTCAGTTCTCGGATATAAGTACCAAGTAGTCAGTTCTCGGATATAAGCACCAAGTAGTCAGCTCTCGGATATAAGCACCACGTAGTCAGTTCTCGGATATAATAATCACCAAGTAGTTAGTTATCTGATATAAGCACCAAGTAGTTAGTTATCGGATATAAGCACCAAGTAGTCAGTTCTCGGATATGAGCACCAAGTAGTCAGTTCTCGGATATAATCACCAAGTAGTTTGTTCTCGGATGTAATCACCAAGTAGTTAGTTCTCGGATATCATCAACAAGTAGTTAGTTCTCGGATATAAGCACCAAGTAGTCAGTTCTCGGATATAATAATCACCAAGTAGTCAGTTCTTGGATATAATCAACAAGTAGTTAGTTCTCGGATATAAGCACCAAGTAGTCAGTTCTCGGATATAAGCACCAAGTAGTCAGTTATCTGATATAAGCACCAATTAGTCAGTTCTCGGATATAATAATCACCAAGTAGTCAGTTATCTGATATAAGCACCAAGTAGTCAGTTATCTGATATAAGCACCAAGTAGTTAGTTATCGGATATAAGCACCAAGTAGTCAGTTCTCGGATATAAGTACCAAGTAGTCAGTTCTCGGATATAATCACCAAGCAGTCAGTTCTCGGATACAAGCACCAAGTAGTCAGTTCTCGGGTATAATTACCAACTAGTCAGTTCTCGGATATAAGCACCAAGTAGTCAGTTCTCGGATATAAGCACCAAGTAGTCAGTTCTCGGATAAAAGCACCAAGTAGTCAGTTCTCGGATATAATCACCAAGTAGTCAGTTCTCGAAAATAAGCACCAAGTAGTCAGCTCTCGGATATAATCACCAAGTAGTCAGTTCTCGGATATAAGCACCAAGTAGTCAGTTCTCGGATATAATCACCAAGTAGTCAGCTCTCGGATATAAGCACCACGTAGTCAGTTCTCGGATATAATAATCACCAAGTAGTTAGTTATCTGATATAAGCACCAAGTAGTCAGTTCTCGGATATAATCACCAAGTAGTCTGTTCTCGGATAAAAGCACCAAGTAGTCAGTTCTCGGATATAATCACCAAGCAGTCAGTTCTCGGATACAAGCACCAATTAGTCAGTTCTCGGATACAAGCACCAAGTAGTCAGTTCTCGGATATAAGCACCAAGTAGTCAGTTCTCGGATATAATCACCAAGCAGTCAGTTCTCGGATACAAGCACCAAGTAGTCAGTTCTCGGATACAAGCACCAAGTAGTCAGTTCTCGGATATAAGCACCAAGTAGTCAGTTCTCGAATATAAGCATCAAGTAGTCATTTCTCGGATATAATCACCAAGTAGTCAGTTCTCGGATAGAAGCACCAAGTAGTCAGTTCTTGGATATAAGCACCAAGTAGTCAGTTCTCGGATACAAGCACCAAGTATTCAGTTCTCGAATATAAGTACCAAGTAGTCAGTTCTCGAATATAAGCACCAAGTAGTCAGTTCTCGAATATAAGCACCAAGTAGTCAGTTCTCGGATATAATCACCAAGTAGTCAGTTCTCGGATAGAAGCACCAAGTATTCAGTTCTCGGATATAATCATCAAGTAGTCAGTTCTCGGATATATGCACTAAGTATTCAAGTTTCTCAAAGACGACTGTGATGTGGTCCAGGAGGGGGGGAGGTACTAATTTGTCTAAACGGCCCGAGCAGTCTCTTCAGGGGGCGGTCATGATCCTTACTACCTTCTCCGAACCCTAACACGTAGTTGTGATCGATGGCAAGGTCTCCCTGCGCGAGTGTTAAGGGGGTGTTGACCACAGGACCGTGAAATTAGCAGCGTTATCAGTCGCTAACAGGTCAGCTCGGTGGTTCCGGGCCACATCAAAGAGGGTTGAATTATGACGGAAGAGTTGGGACGTGCTTTCGAATACACACGACGCCGCCGCGTCTTCTCGGTGATTACAGGCTCGCCTGGTTGCTTTCTCGTCCTCACAAGGGGCGGGCTACACTCGTGACAACACAGGATGGGTGACCATCAAGGCTTCGTTTGATATGTTGGGATGTGGAGTTTCTCCTAACTGAACCAGATGATATAAATAATGAGAAAAAAACAGGAGAGCGAACATAACCACTGAACAATTTAAAACTTCCGCCTCGGTGGCTGTATAGTCTAGGAGGACACTACTCTCGCATTATTTTTATTATTTTTATTTAGCACCGCGTCTTACTACCCATTCGGGTTATACGCTTTAAGTACTAATTACGTTAATGGATTAGGAATTGGGAAAGGTAGAATTTAGAGGAAGTGAACCCGCATTTACGTGGAGGGAGAGTGGAAAGCCATTTAGTAAAAAATCCCACCCCCAGTTCACCCGACCGAGATTCGAACCTCGATCTCCCCGTCCTTGGCAGTCGAGCTCAACACGAAACTAGCGCATTAGCTAGCTACACCACCGAGGTGGGTTACTCTCGCAGTAGACTAGACTTCATATGATGGGGGATATTAATATTCGAATCTTGGTCGGGTGTACTAAGGGCGATTTTTACAAAATTATTTTCCACTATCTATACACGCAAATGTGGGTACACCTTCTCTACATTGATTTTTAAAAATAGGTTTTTACTTTAATTGCAAAATTTATTTTATTTTGTATTAATGTTAACAAGCAAGTTGAGTTTGTAACGAAGGAAGAAACTGATAAAACGCTACATTTGGCGCAGAAACTTGGACTCTTAGGAAGATGGAAATAAACACTTGGAGAACTTTAAATTGTGTTGCTGGGAAATATCAGGGGGACAAATGAACAAGTCATAAGAAGAGTGAGGAGAATATCAGGTGGACAGACAGGGGGACAAATGAACAAGTCATAAGAAGAGTGAGGAGAATATCAGGTGGACAGACAGGGGGACAAATGAACAAGTCATAAGAAGAGTGAGGAGAATATCAGGTGGACAGACAGGGGGACAAATGAACAAGTCATAAGAAGAGTGAGGAGAATATCAGGTGGACAGACAGGGGGACAAATGAACAAGTCATAAGAAGAGTGAGGAGAATATCAGGTGGACAGACAGGGGGACAAATGAACAAGTCATAAGAAGAGTGAGGAGAATATCAGGTGGACAGACAGGGGGACAAATGAACAAGTCATAAGAAGAGTGAGGAGAATATCAGGTGGACAGACAGGGGGACAAATGAACAAGTCATAAGAAGAGTGAGGAGAATATCAGGTGGACAGACAGGGGGACAAATGAACAAGTCATAAGAAGAGTGAGGAGAATATCAGGTGGACAGACAGGGGGACAAATGAACAAGTCATAAGAAGAGTGAGGAGAATATCAGGTGGACAGACAGGGGGACAAATGAACAAGTCATAAGAAGAGTGAGGAGAATATCAGGTGGACAGACAGGGGGACAAATGAACAAGTCATAAGAAGAGTGAGGAGAATATCAGGTGGACAGACAGGGGGACAAATGAACAAGTCATAAGAAGAGTGAGGAGAATATCAGGTGGACAGACAGGGGGACAAATGAACAAGTCATAAGAAGAGTGAGGAGAATATCAGGTGGACAGACAGGGGGACAAATGAACAAGTCATAAGAAGAGTGAGGAGAATATCAGGTGGACAGACAGGGGGACAAATGAACAAGTCATAAGAAGAGTGAGGAGAATATCAGGTGGACAGACAGGGGGACAAATGAACAAGTCATAAGAAGAGTGAGGAGAATATCAGGTGGACAGACAGGGGGACAAATGAACAAGTCATAAGAAGAGTGAGGAGAATATCAGGTGGACAGACAGGGGGACAAATGAACAAGTCATAAGAAGAGTGAGGAGAATATCAGGTGGACAGACAGGGGGACAAATGAACAAGTCATAAGAAGAGTGAGGAGAATATCAGGTGGACAGACAGGGGGACAAATGAACAAGTCATAAGAAGAGTGAGGAGAATATCAGGTGGACAGACAGGGGGACAAATGAACAAGTCATAAGAAGAGTGAGGAGAATATCAGGTGGACAGACAGGGGGACAAATGAACAAGTCATAAGAAGAGTGAGGAGAATATCAGGTGGACAGACAGGGGGACAAATGAACAAGTCATAAGAAGAGTGAGGAGAATATCAGGTGGACAGACAGGGGGACAAATGAACAAGTCATAAGAAGAGTGAGGAGAATATCAGGTGGACAGACAGGGGGACAAATGAACAAGTCATAAGAAGAGTGAGGAGAATATCAGGTGGACAGACAGGGGGACAAATGAACAAGTCATAAGAAGAGTGAGGAGAATATCAGGTGGACAGACAGGGGGACAAATGAACAAGTCATAAGAAGAGTGAGGAGAATATCAGGTGGACAGACAGGGGGACAAATGAACAAGTCATAAGAAGAGTGAGGAGAATATCAGGTGGACAGACAGGGGGACAAATGAACAAGTCATAAGAAGAGTGAGGAGAATATCAGGTGGACAGACAGGGGGACAAATGAACAAGTCATAAGAAGAGTGAGGAGAATATCAGGTGGACAGACAGGGGGACAAATGAACAAGTCATAAGAAGAGTGAGGAGAATATCAGGTGGACAGACAGGGGGACAAATGAACAAGTCATAAGAAGAGTGAGGAGAATATCAGGTGGACAGACAGGGGGACAAATGAACAAGTCATAAGAAGAGTGAGGAGAATATCAGGTGGACAGACAGGGGGACAAATGAACAAGTCATAAGAAGAGTGAGGAGAATATCAGGTGGACAGACAGGGGGACAAATGAACAAGTCATAAGAAGAGTGAGGAGAATATCAGGTGGACAGACAGGGGGACAAATGAACAAGTCATAAGAAGAGTGAGGAGAATATCAGGTGGACAGACAGGGGGACAAATGAACAAGTCATAAGAAGAGTGAGGAGAATATCAGGTGGACAGACAGGGGGACAAATGAACAAGTCATAAGAAGAGTGAGGAGAATATCAGGTGGACAGACAGGGGGACAAATGAACAAGTCATAAGAAGAGTGAGGAGAATATCAGGTGGACAGACAGGGGGACAAATGAACAAGTCATAAGAAGAGTGAGGAGAATATCAGGTGGACAGACAGGGGGACAAATGAACAAGTCATAAGAAGAGTGAGGAGAATATCAGGTGGACAGACAGGGGGACAAATGAACAAGTCANAAAAGTAATAAATATAGGTAAGAAGTTAAGTTGTCTACTCGGAACTGTTTAAAAAAATCGAGTAGAGAAAGAAAAGTAAAAATGTATGAAGTACATTTACAGCTGATATTCTTCCAACTTACAGACGTACAAGTCACTGCTTTCCATCTTAAAAACATTTTTATTTTTTTTATTTTTTGCAAATGAATATTGTATGTTCTGTGACTAACTAATTCATATATAATTTTAAAGCCACATTAATAAGAAGATAATTTGAATGTCAAAAATCTCGCATGACGTCAACTTTTTTTCTCGCGGTTTTAGATTAAGTTAGTTTGTATTTTTTGTAATCCTTTATTAAAATAAATAAACAGATAAGTAAGAAAGAATATAAATTGAGCATTAATCTGTTGTTGAGTAAACTGGTACTTAACATCATGTCGTCAAATTGCGCAGCTTGGATACCTAACATCAGGTCGTCAAATTGCCCAGTTTGGTTAGTTAACATCAGGTCATCAAATTGCGCAGCTTGGCTACTTAACATCATGTTGTCAAATTGCGCAGCTTGGCTACTTAACATCAGGTCGTCAAATTGCGCAAGCTTGGATACTTAACATCATGTCGTCAAATTGCCCAGCTTGGATACTTAACATCAGGTCATCAAATTGCGCAGCTTGGCTACTTAACATCAGGTCATCAAATTGCCCAGCTTGGCTCCTGAACATCAGGTCGTCAATTTGCGCAGCTTAGCTACTTAACATCAGGTCATAAAATTGCCCAGTTTGGTTAGTTAACATCAGGTCGTCAAACTGCGCAGCTTGGATACTTAACATCAGGTCGTCAAATTGCGCAGCTGTGTAATCACTGAACGTGGATAAAGGAAACACAGCTCAGATAAGTTTGATGACCCGAGGTTGAGTAACCAGTTCACTCAACAAAAGGTTAGTCTTCATTTTATATTCTTTCTTATTAGTGGTGGGCCGATACCTATTTTCCTCGATACTATCGATTCATCTTCTCGATACTCGACACCCTGTTCGATACCATTCGACATGAAATTAAATAAATCCTCATTTTGTAAACATAAAAACTAGTTCAAAAGAAAAAATATTTAATTGGTTTCCATGTGTCAAAATATGGCTATTAGGCTATTTAAAACAAATTATAGCAAGAATCAACCAGACTAAAATAATATTTACAATTAGTAGTAAGAGCTGAGCGAACAGAATAATAGGACCAAAAGTGACCTGGTGGTCTAGGGGTAAGGTGTTGGACTTCAGTACTGGGGGTCCGGAGTTCAATCCTCAGTCCTGGCACAGATTTATCTGATTACCAAACCCTTCCTTCACTTCTGACAAGACGTGAATTAATCACAACTTGTGAACGTGGGGAATGCCAGGCCTCCGCCGTGGTTCGGATTCCACGTTAAACTGTAGGTCCTCCATTTCATCTCACAATCACCCTACCATTACACATTAGCGTAAGTGCGTATAACTCGAACGGGTAGTAAGACGCGGTGATAATCATAATAATTATAATAATAATAGGACAAAGCAAAACTATGATTAATTAATGTCTAGCCATTGACGTTCAAAATCAACCGTGTTGAATACTGAAGATTGGTATCGATATGTTAAGTGTATAGTATCGATTATTGCTATAATAGTCGATACCATGGGTATTGAGGAATTGAGTATCGGAATCACCACAGCCCTATTTTCTAACTTAATTAATTAATTATACCCCTAACCAAGCTAATAAATTTATCTTTTAAAAAAGACTTAATTCAAAATCCGCCGATAAATTCCTGGAACGAGTGGGATAGTATTTGGCCCACCCTGTATAATTTAAGTTAGCGGGAGCGGCAAGGCCGGTCATATTGATTAGC
>CABFVX010006081.1:0-43514 GCA_902151425.1 Timema shepardi
TTCGTTCTCTTCTCGACTGGTTTCGTTCTCTTCTCGACTGGTTTCGTTCTCTTCTCGACTGGTTTCGTTCTCTTCTCGACTTGTTTTGTTCTCTTCTCGGCTTGTTTGAGACAAACTGTCTTAGTACTAGGAGAATTTGTCAGTGATATTTGTAAACAAAAACCTTGAGCTTTCGAACATAGTTTTTACTCGAGGGGATGATGAGATGAGATTTAAGGGGGAGGAGGTTCAAAATGAAAACTGTATTTGTGTTAGTTTGGTTGTTATAATCCTTAAGATTACATTCTTGATCTTAATAAGTAATTTAACCTCATCTTTTTAAAGCAAGAAAGAGAAAAAAAATTGTTTCTTTTAAAAAGTATTTTTAACAAAAAGTAATGACATTCTTTTTAATATTACTTAAACAAAAAGAAAAACAATACGTTCCAGTTTTACCATCCCTCTTCATTCCTCGTGAAATACTCCTTGTGTACTCCATTACAGCTATGTCGAGAGTGCTTCCCTAATCCCGTAGTATAGTCGCTAATAATCTAGATATAAGTCGAATCATATAAATCTTGAATCCAAATTCGAATCCCTGAACCCTTAAAAATACACAATTATAGCATAGCCACAACATTTAAAATTAAATAATATAATAATAATATTTAGCACCGCGTCTTACTACTCGTTCGGGTTATACTCTTTAAGTACTAATTACGATAATGGATTAGGAACTGGGAAGGTTGAAATAGAGGAAGTGAACCCGCATTTGCGTGAAGGGAGAGTGGAAAACCATTTAGGAAAAACCACCCCCAGTTCACCCGACCGAGATTCGAACCTTGATCTCCCCGTCCTCAGCGGTCGAGCTCAACACGACAAGCGCGTTAGCCAACTACGCCACCGAGGCGGGTTTTAAAATTAAATTTCGAAAAAGTTGTTTGTGGCTTGGTACCACTGACAAACGATCTTTTGTTTGTCATGTCTGTTACTTCATAAAAACAAAGAAAACCATTTTTGACCAAATTAAGGTCGTTACTCCCTCAGCCTGTGGGCCTAATTGTCAGGATGTTTTAGGGGGAGCCGCGGCAAATAACTGTGGGGTTCGTTTTGATCTTGTTTATTGGAATATATTATTTACTATAAGAGTGTATACATGTGATGCACGTTTTTATGACAGGTTGAAAGAGTTTAGGAAAAAAAGGTCCTCGTTCTTTCATTCTCCCTACTCAGCAGTTCTGCGTCCTGGCCTATCTTCGGTGCTATAGTTTTGACTGGTGTAGAACACACGGTTGCTCGACTATGCGTGGTTGTTATATATAACTCAGACTTTCAAGATGGGTTGGGGCGTCCTCTTTACTGTACAGGGATTCAAGCTGTAGGATATTCTCCTCGCAAGTTGCTGCAGCTGAGTATGTAAAGCACTTCGAAGTAAACCCCTCAACACAACTGGCGTCCTTTTGCAGCTCTCCTTTATCGAAAAAGGTCTAAAACTCACTGTTAGCTACCACCAAAAGAGAGGTGTCTTCCCCTGAGTTAATGTTTATGTCAATACACCGTGGGATGGTAATTGGCAAAACAATCTCTGTTTTAAAAACATAACTTGATGCACGTGTGCAACTGTTGATGTGAACCAATTGACAATACGATTGCATAGACTTACGTCATCCTTGCATGTTTTGATTACTAAAGTTTGAGC
This sequence comes from Timema shepardi, assembly GCA_902151425.1. Classification (NCBI taxonomy): domain Eukaryota; kingdom Metazoa; phylum Arthropoda; class Insecta; order Phasmatodea; family Timematidae; genus Timema; species Timema shepardi. Next base: position 1,679 of record CABFVX010006081.1, read on the forward strand.
CATGACATTAATTTTATTAATAAAATATTGTCCCTTTCTTTGATTTTCCCCAATTTCTCAAGTAAGCTTATATGTATTTATTTATTTTCATTTATTTGAGATATTTAACGTGCACTTTCTGAAGCGACTGGTTATATAAGTGCAAGACTTATAAATTAACTTAAATCTAGAACAGACACAACATCTAGCCCCTGAGGGGAAACCCACATTTCACCAATGATGAATTTTTCGTCCATACCATAAATCGAACCCGAGACCCTTATCTCAGTAAACAGACAGGCTACCGAGTACTGACTGATATAAAGTATCAGACTATAAATTCACAATTACTGTTATCAATTTTAATTTATTTTTTTTGCACCACGCTTACTACCCATTTGGGTTATACGCTTATAAACTAATTACGCTGGTGGTTTTAGGGATTTGGAAGGTCATATTTAAAGGAATTGTACTCGGATTTGTGTGGAGGGAAAGTGGAAGACCATTTCGTAAAAACCACCCTCAGTACACACATTTATTGGCAGTCTAGTTTACTGCTAGAGTAGCGCGTTAGACCACTTGGCCACTGAAGTCGGTCTTAAAATTGTTATATTAAGTCAAAGTCTTCATAAATTGTATTCGAGATATATTTTTGAGATCTTTAAATATTTGAGGAATTGAGAATCCTCTCTTTATAATAAACCCATCTTTGTCTCCAGTTAAGTACACACACACACCTTTATATTCTCTTATCTATAAATTACTTCTCATCTCATTTGTTTGGGTCTGTCGTAATATTTTTAAATTGAAGTTTTTGGCGCTGGAGTTGGATGTATTTTATTGGTTAGTTCGTTAATTTAGAAAGTACACGTTAAAAAATAATCAAACTAAAAACTATTATATCATTAAGTTTATTCTCAACTTAGTGTGTGTAGTGTACAACATCATTCCCGCAAATCTTTGTTGCAAAGCTACCCCTATTTCTCTCCACCCACCCCTCCAAACTCTCTTGCTTTACTCGGTGCTTTCTGTTTTAAGAAAAGTTTATATCTGCATTTTTATTTGTAATGAGGAGGGAGTTCTTACCTTTGAGTGTTATGTCTGACGGCGCTGTAGGCTACATTGATACAAGAACCATTTTGAGGAATACGATCTTCTAGTTAGTTTTTTTTTAACCCCTAATGGCATGTTTATTTAACCAAAATGTTGGTTACAATAAACAAAACAAAAAACCACGGTACTTCGGATCAAAGTATTTTCTTATTTAATTTAGCTAGATAGTTAATACACTAGGAGTGCGCCCATAAAGAAGGAGTTGGAGTGAAATTGGTCGTACCCGCACCCCTACAACCCCATAACTAATTTAAATAAGATTATTATTATTATTATTATTATTATTATTATTATTATTATTATTATTATTAGCACCGCGTCTTACTACCCGTTCGGGTTGTACGCACTTACGCTATGGTAGGGTGATTGCGAGATGAAATGGAGGACCTATAGTTTAACGTGGGATCTGAACCACGGTGGAGGCCTGGTATTCCCCACATTCACAAGTTTTGATTAATATACGTCGTGTCAGAGGTGAAGGAAGGGTTTGGCAATCAGATAAATCTGTGCCGGGACCGAGGATTGAACCCCGGACCCCCAACACAGAAGTCCGACCTTACCCCTATTTAAATAAGAATTTGATTTATATGAAGTACATTTAAAATATAGAGTACTGAAGATAAATCAGATGTAAAGGTTAGATTTATCAGTCTTATGAATTGAGATTTAAAGAAAATATCTTTAAACCCATATTAAATGCCCCCAAAATATTCCGATTATAGAAAAAAACCTTCTGGAATAAATACTTTCGATATATTGTTTTTACTCTTCCCCTACTGAAATAAATACTTTCGATATATTGTTTTTACTCTTCCCCTATACAAACAGTAATTTTAGATACAGGCTTATTCGAATGCCCATCCCAAAGTACATCTTTTTTTAAAGGTGTTTTTTACACCCTTTTATTTCAGAAAACCTCCGTCTGAGCTCATTAAATAACAGATTTTTAAAAATAATCCCCCGAGTGTTTGGGTCGCAAGTGTGTTTTCAAGTGCTCTTAGTGAAGTTATTACTGTGGGGTATCGCTGAATAGGGGTGTGGGGGGAATCTTGCCATTAAGGATTGTATTCGAAATTTGACTGAAAGTTTTTTAAAGCCGTGATTTTTATGCACTTTCTTTCTGCATCTAAAACAAGTTTGAGAAAAATGATAAGAAAGTTAAAAAAATTAAACTTTTTTTCACTTTTCTCTTCCGCCTTTCCAGGCTGTCCGCATTTGACTACACTAGTGGCATAGGGACGAGGTAGGTATATTTTAGAGTAAACACGTCCGCATTTGTGTGAAGGTCGAGGGAGAAACCATTTAGGAAAATATCGACCTTCAGTACACCCGGCCGTGATTCGAACCCCGATCTCCCCGTCCTTGTCAATCCCATTTTATTGCGATAGTGGCGTCTTAAACCATGCGGCCACCTAAGCGGTTATGTGTGGGTTCTGTTTTTAATTCCGTTCGCAAATATATACATATATGTATATATAATTATATATATAATTGTATGTATGTACCCCGCGAAAGAGATCTAGTTTTCTAAGATATTTTCTCTGTGTATTTGCACATAATACATGATACATAACAAATATTCGCTACTCACGATATGACTAAACATAGTTTTTATTCCCATTACTGTCCGACCAAACAACTTTTTTATTTTATTAATATGAAATGAGTTACGTAGAATACTATACATTTTGGTGTTTCGTGGGACTACAGCATGCTATGGGTGTCATTTGAGACTTCAGATATTGTCTGGACTCACGGAAAGGCCCCATTTTTGATTTCCCGTCGCTATGGGGTTTGTAATAGTAACTGAATGTAACTATAACTTTGCCACACTCGAACGCTAGGTCTACTTTAAATGGAAAATAATGCGCGGCTGCTTTAAGGTTAGAAATTTGAATGTTAGAGCACCGCAGATCTCACATACAGAGGGGCTGCAGGCCAAGTGAAGTCGTAAGAACACTTTTCATCGGTTATAAGCTAACAAGAAAGCTTCTAGAATCCTCCAATTTCACGAAATTACACCATATTTCATCAGCTTTTGAAACTAGAGGAATAAACAACAACACTAGAACAGTTAGCTGGGACTGCTTTGTTGTGGACATGCTACCAGGAAGAGGGGTTTGAACATGTTAACAAAAGCTGAAATTTCTTGAACTCACAGACTCGTCACCAATATAAAAAATAAATAGAAGGACCCCCTAGGCTTGTTAAATCAGTAGAGAAGATTGTAACACTTAAGGAGTCAATAAGTTAAATATTATAAAAATTGTGCATTAACTTGAAATATATTAAGGGTGGAACTTTTGATTTGTAATAATACTAAAGGGGAAATATACTTCATTACAACATGTGTGCGAAGGATTTTAATTTCATCTCGTGTGACAGACGAAGAAGGGGGACGCCGAAAAGGTTGGGAATACCTCCCTGGTCTAAGGCTGTCACAATTAATGGTTTTCGAGTCTACCGCCACGCAAATATAGAGCTACACTTCTTCCAAATTCAACCTCCCTCGTCCTCAACACATTGACGTAATTTTTAGATAAGCATATAACCTGAACGGGTAGTAAGACACACTGCACTGTTAACTAAAACGTTTCTAGCTGACATATAAGGTTCTTCCTATGAACTTCGGACTGTAGTAACGTTTCTAACTGTCAGATAGGGTCTTCATTTAAATATTATATTATACAACCAAATGAGCCTTGTTCCCTTGTTGCAGTAGAATCACAGTCTTTGTACAACCGAATAAGACTTGTTCCCTTGTTGCAGTAGTCGAAGTCTGCTTGTGTCGTGCAAGACGCAAACCCTCTCAGCTGTCACGCTGGTTGCATACACCGCACTCCACAAGCTCGCTAACTGACAGTTGACACTTTGACAGTGTGGGTAACAAGTCACAACTTTTTACAATACTCCACAGGGGTGTGGAGAATATGACACTAGAAAGAGACAGAGAGAATATTGTTGAGTATTTCGAGGCGAATAGTTTTTTTTCTTTAAATCAAAATTACGACAAAATCGTAGTTTGGAACTCATGATATACTATATGCAAATGTATGTAACTTTTTTTTATCATAACTGCGTCATCTTATCTAAATGTGTACTAATTACGATAATGTGCTAGACGACTAGGAAGGTCGAATTTAGATTAAATGTACCCGCATTTGCGTATAGGGAAAATTAAAAATCACCCTCAGTACATCGTAGTGAGGTTAGGTTCCACCACGAGACTTGGTTTAATCCTCTATTAGAAAAAGGTTTCTTAAGGTGGGAGTGTAGGGAACATGAGAAAAGGTGTTTTTCGGCAGTTTTTATAGCACAAGGGTGACCTGGCGGTCTAGGGGTAAGGTGTCAGACTTCTCTGCTGGGGCTCCGGGGTTCAATCCTCGGTCCCAGCACAAATTTATCTGATTCCCACACCCTTCCTTCACCTCTGACAAGACGTGTATTAATCATAACTTGAGAATGTGTGAAATGCCAGGCCTCCACCGTGGTTCGGATTCCACGTTAAACTGTAGGTCCTCCATTTCATCTCACAATCACCCTACCATTACACATTAGCGTAAGTGCGTATAACCAGAACGGGTAGTAAGACGCGGTGCTAATAATAATAATAATAATAATAATAATAATAATTTATAACATAACATTTTTTGGTCCAAAATAAATCAAATATTTCTCCAGTAGAATCCTGAGTGGTGACGTTGTCTTGTTCCAGACCTGAGTCAGGAGCAGACGCTGGTGGCGCGCCTGGCGGAGCTCCAGGCCAAACTCCAGCACCTGGACTCGATGCATCGGGCCCGTCAGGAAGAGGTGCACGTCCTGTCGCAACACCTGGGACAACTTTTGTCTCAGGCGGGGAGCGAGGGTGGTAACACCTCCTCGGGACTACCCCTCTATCTGCCGCTCAGTCCGGAGGTGCGGGTGCTGCTCAGGAACTTGACGGGGCTGCGGGCCGAAGGGGGTGACTCCACCCAGTTGCTGAGACTGCCCTCCGTGTACCACTTCCTGCCCCACCTGTTGGAGAACCCCTCCACCCTACGGCCGGCCTTCTGCCTTTCCAGGGGGCGCACTGGGGGTGAGTCCAACATACTCGCCATGAATCTCACACGAGCTCGCTGCATTGTTCTCAGTAGTTAATGTTGACTTCTTGTTTGTACAGTGTCGGTGGTGCTAGGGCTACCAACAGTAAGGAGAGATATGCAGAGCTACCTGTTGGCAACACTTCAGAACCTTGTAGACAGCATGAGTCCCGAGGAGGCGGCTGACTCGCTCATCGTCGTGTTCGTGGCCGAGGTAGGAGTGACTCTACTTTCCGGAAACAACAAAAGTTTGGATGCTGTGCGAGGTTTGCAGTCTAAATGTGTTGTTTATTTTTCACAGGTTGATCAAGATTACGTCTTGCAGGTGGCGAAACAGATCGAGGAACAGTGAGTATACTACAGCGATTATTGCCATTAAAGGATTAACTTGATGATGCTCTACAAACCGAGATACCCTGGTTCATATTTCTATATAATACACAATTTATAATTACTTTTTTAGCATCACTTCTTACTACCCCTTCAGGTTTTACACATCACTAAAGTGTTAGATAATGATGATGGAATTTAGAGGGATTTGTGTGACAGGAGAGTGGAAAACCTTTTATTAATTAAAAACACTCTCAATACACTTTATCTAGACTCGAACCCCGATTTCCATGCTATCGGCAGTCAAGTCTTTTGCGAGAGTAGTGCCATAGACCATTGTCTAACCGAAGTAGGTAGCTCTCTAACCATTCTTAACTAAACACACTCATACAATCTTCACCAATCTAAGTTTTAAGAGTACTACTGGATTCCTCACACTAGCCTTGTAACAAAAACATTATAAAATGCAACTTTCAATGCCGTACATGTAATAATGTTAATTCACATGAAGCAAGTTTGTATTGCACAGATAGATTAGCAGACTCTGACACGTAAAGTCATGCTTCTATCACCAATCAGTTGCTTTGAGGGCGTTATCATTCTTCAAGCAAATACTACCACATTTCTTTAAAGTTTACTCTCCTTATCCTGTCCCTATAAGTTAGAAATGGTTAGTTACCTACTTGGAATATACTGACAGTCCTCATGTCCACAGGTTCCAGCCGCAGGTGGAGTCTGGCCTGATTGAGGTGATATCCCCGCCTGTCTCGTACTACCCTGATATGGAGAGCCTCCAGCAGACCCTGGGGGACCCCCCTGAGAGGGTCCGGTGGAGAACCAAGCAGAACCTCGACTTTGCCTTCCTCATGATGTATGCCCAACCCAAGGCGACATTCTATGTACAGCTCGAGGACGACATTCTGGCCAAGAAGAACTTCATCTCCATAATGAAGAACTACGCGCTGCAGAAGATTGCTGAGAAGTCGCCGTGGTTCGTGCTCGAGTTCTGTCAGCTCGGCTTCATTGGTGAGTGCCCCCCACCTTGCGGCATTCCCCCTTGGGCCATTTGCCATCTCCACACCACAATGCCGTAACAGAGGCCAGGATCCTAAACTTTACCTGGTGTAGTGGAAACTTATTTCCCATGATATTGTTTCAGTGATTTATTTTTAAATAAAATACATTTGCTATATTCATTTCGATCTAACACATTATAAACCCCTTGAATCAGTAGGAGTGCATATGCCAACTTGATATCACTATTAGGTGCACGGATAGGTCACATTTTATATGGAATAATTTAAGGGATATGCAAAGTAAACTTTTTCTATTTGAAGCAAAGCCAAAACGAATTACAAGAAATATTCCTGAAATATTCAAAGGCTGAATATGTTTCTAAATTTTTTTAAGTTGGAAAAAATATACATTTGGAATACTTTAAAAATAGCTTGAGACACAAAATATAACTAACAAATTGTTTTATTGCAAACATGTCTGGAATATTCCTGTCCACACTGAATTCAATCACTGCAGATATGTCATGTGAACATTAAATTAATAACAACAAATGAACATATAATTTGTATTACACTCAAATCCTATATTTCTTGACTCTGAATCTTAGTTCTGAATACTAAATTTTCTTTTGAATGTCACATTCAAATTCATAACCTTGAATCATTAAAAATTTACCATTAAAAATATTTAAAACTTAATTTAAAAAAAGTTGTTCAAGGCCATTGACAAATGATATTTGGTTTTTCGTGTCTATTGTATCATATATAACAAAGATAACTCTTTTTTAGTGAAGTAATGATTTTAATACAATTTTGTACTTTTTGTTGTTGTTATTTTTTGCTCTTAATCTACACAAGTCAAGATAATTCCTTTCACAAATTTCTTAAAATTGTTATGTCTAGTAAAATTTTTCATAAGTGTATCCAATAAAGTTTTTTTTTTAGATTTTTAAAACATTTCAAATCTCTTGAATAACATAAAATTCAAGGGATTCATTGTCTTACGTTGGTTTAGACATGTTAAGAGGATGAATGTGGATAAAGTTACGAAGTTAATATATGAAGGTAGAGTGTGTGGATCAAAAGGATGGGGTAGGCCATAAAATATGTGGCTAAATGTTGCAAATAAATGTGTGAAAAAGAGAAAAATTAATCATCGAACATCAATGATTCGGGTGTTTCATCTCTATATTTTAGCCTTGAATAATTTTATTGGTGAAGCTTTTGTCAGCGAAAAAGATATTATTTTTACAGAGCAAAGTCGAAACTGACAAATATACAATGTGAAGTCAAGTTTTCATAGCTTTGCTCATCCTTAGAATAATCTAGAGCTATGGCACATTTGTATACCACTTTGGTTGTGAATAAATTTTATTAGAATAGATTTAAAGATGTCTAATAATGAAGTCTTGTCTTCTAGGACATTGTTTCCCAAACTATAGAGGTAAACAAAAGATTTCAGTGGATATGCAATGTACAGTAGTTCTTAGTTTTATTAGCTATAAAATATTATGTTTATAGTAGTTCACATGATAAACAAATTGCAGTAGATTTGTACGTGACATCAAGAACTTTAATAAGCCTTTCTTTCCCTTTGTCCTGTTTTTGTTTATAATAACTAAAACTTGATTAAACCTTGGAACAGTCATTTATACTCTACAAGATATCAGGTATGTCTTTACTATTATGTTTATAAAGAGCTGGAAGAGGATACACATGTGATGAAAGTTTAGTAAATCCTGTTACAAGACACTTTAAGTGAATATCTCGGAGCCCTTCTGTCAAGTGAGGACATGTGGCGGTGCACTGAACAAGAGGGTTGATCTGTTTAGTTTGTTTTCACAGGCAAAATGTTCAAGTGCGTTGAACTCCCATGGCTGGTTCAGTTCTTCCTCATGTTTTACAACGACAAACCAGTGGACTGGCTTCTTGACCATCTCATCTCCACCAAGATCTGTAGCTTGGACAAGGACAGTGTGAGTAGAGGGCCCTTCACCCAGGGGTTATGACAAGGACCTCATAACACTGGAGGAACATACTATGTACTCCATGCTCGACAAAAAACCTCTGAATAGATTTTTTAACTCAAAATGTCTTACTAACCTGTAACACAATATTTTTCATGTAAACAAGTTTATAATATTGTGGTCTCTTCACCGAAATTAAATATAGTTAAACTTGGTTGTAACTAGCACATAAATAATGATATCACGGCTGTAATGAGCAAAAAGTCATTGCTCATTTATATAACAAGTGTACTACACGGATATACCATATGAATGTTGGTAACTATGCAAACATACAAACATTCTTAATTGATCGGGTAGTTAGGAATATCCAGAAATTGGTTTTAGAAAACAAACCTTTCATTAGAAAAATGTCTACTAATAAAAGAAAATGTCTCTGTCTTTTGTTTTTAGTATCTATATTTATCTGGTTAAAAAAATAGGGGCTTGATTTAACTCATGACTGATATAATGAGTAATAATAAGAGCGAGACTATGTTGGTCCTCTGGTGTTTGTAAAAACCAAGTTCTGCTGTATTGATAATTAATTTTGATAAACACTTTTACTATAATAAGTCTACTTTCTTATTTTTGATTACTTTTATTTCTTGCAGCTATGGCCAAATGCCAATAAAATATTAACTACACATGTATAAAATAACAAATATTAATCTCTTTTTCCACTGGTAGCAGTGTAAAGTATGAACTATGTTCTTCTTTTCACTGAAAAACCATATTATGTTTGTTCCCTTTTATATGTTTTCTATCCAACTTTCCTGTGCCCTCTTCCAAATATTACAAAGAACTATTAGAGTTTGAGATATAGGCCTGTGTGTGGTTGGAAAGCACACCCTCTCAAAAAGAAGACTACTGCTTAAAGTGGCAAGGGACGAAATGTTGTAATGTTGCTTGTAATATTAGAGTAGAGGTGATAAAATAAGTCCATAACCAACATTACCTTGGTACCATTCCCATAGATAATTTCATCTTTTTTGGACGACACACTTCTTTTTAAAGAAAAAACAAATCATTAAAAGTGTCTTCTAGTGGTGTTAGCTTGGATTGATTAGCAAAAACAGGCATTTGCGGTAGTAAAATGCAATAAAAGGTGGAAATACTTGTAAAGAGTGTCAACCGCAACTTGGTAAAATATGATGTTTGCCGAAGAAACAATGTTCAGCTGGAGAGTATTTTTTATGCTGGGAGGTTTGAAAGAAATTTTTCTTTAACACTCCGTTTTACTACCCGTTTGGACTTTACGCTTATGTACTAATTACACTATTGGTTTTAGGGGTTATTGAGGTTATATTTATAAAAAGTGTACTTGCATTTGCATGAGAGGAGATTGAAAACAATTTTGGAAAGACCATCCTCAGTACACCCGACTGAGATTCGAACTTCTTTCACCCTGTCATTGGCAATTTAGTCTATTGCCAGAGTAGCACATAGGACCTATGCGGCCACCGAAGTATGTTTTTAAAGGGGCGTTAATTGGAAGAGTTGGTAAAATTCAACATTTTTCATTAGGCATCCAGCATGTCTTCATTGGGTGGAATCAACCCTACATATAATTAATATGAAAAATAAATTTAACATGGAAATTCATTAAATAATTTAAAACTATGGTAACTTTATATTTAAAACAATTTCTTTTAATAAAAATAAAATTGACAAAATTAACTTTTTATTATTTTGAACAATGATATAAAAGACATTTAATGTTCAGTTTATTGAATGTAAAATTAGAACTGTGATCACACAGCCGCCTTTAGTTACGATTGGAAGTTGAAATATAAAGGAACATACAATTATTCATTGAAATAACTATAAACTGTTTAGTGTGTGTTAGTTTCATTTTATTTTTAATTGTATCCACATATGCATTAAGTGTCAGAAAGTAGCTCCACCCCAATTCAGGTTCCTGTTTACACACTCAGAGGTTTGGGTTTTAAGAGTATTTTGTTATAATGTAGGCTAATAAATATTTATATTCCTTAATTAGAAGTTAATAATAACAAAAATTTAGTTTTATTACAATCATCATTATTGTTTCTAGCCTGTGGCCAAGTCCGTTTAGTAAAATGCCTCTACCTTCCTCTCTCTTTCCACCATTCTTCCTCCTGCACTCGCTTCCACTCTCCTCTCACTTGCACACTTGCTGCTATCTGTTCCTTGGTCTCCCTTGCGGTCTCTTCCCTACAAACTTCATATCTATTAATCTTCTTGGAATCCTCTCCTCTTCCATCCTCATCACGTGTCCATGCCATCTCATCCAATCTTCCTCTACTATCTCTTGTACCCCAACTCTAGACCTTACATCTTCATTCCCATGGCCTCCCCCTTCCTTGTTTCTCTTCTTCCAAAGTCCAAGTTTCCTCTGCATACGTAAGTATGGGAATGAAGTATGCTCGATACAGCACTTCCTTATACTCTAGTTTTATTACAATGACATTCAGGAGACAACTACGACATACATTAGCTTCTGGTATCCAATGACCCGCTTAGATATTTAAATGGTATAAGGTGTCAGTCTTGCAATGGACTGGACTACCGATATCAGGAAGATCGATCTTAGAGTCCCGGTTCATTGCACTGAGGGTGGTTCTTCCTAAATGGTTTTATACTCTCCCTCCATACAAATGTAGGCCCCATTTTCTCCAAATTTAATTTACCTCTTTCCTATCACATTAGCTTATAACTCAAACGGGTATTAAGATGCGGTGTTAAGAAAGGCAATAAAAGCTACTCAATTGCCACATGTCCATCATAGACTCTTGCTTTAAAATACGAGTGAAGAATGAACCCTAAGGATGGGACAAATCGTTAATAGCTTAGTAGTAGATCATTTGGGCGATACGCCAGAGTTCCAGAGCTCAATTCCCATATATTGTTGTCATTTTTCAACTTTAAGAATATGACACTTGCTGTGACTGTAACTGTAACCTATGTATCAGTTTGATCTCCCAAGCTTTGCTATTCATGTACAATATTCACAATCTTGTTCTCGCTCATGTTTTACGGGTAATGTTGATATTTTTGTTCCAGAAACACTGCAAGAAGGCCAAGTCCCAGCTATGGATCCACTACAAGCCATCGTTGTTCCAACATATCGGCACACACTCCTCGCTAAAAGGAAAAGTGCAGAAATTAAAAGTATATTTTGCATGTTTACTTAATTTTCAAAATTAAAAACCTTAGTTGATTTTTGTTGAAAAATTATAACTACATATATAATTGGGTTGGTTAGGATGTAGCGATAACAACTTCGTTAACTCTCTTTTACTTATTGCACTTCCGATAAAGTTAACACCTTTTAATTTCAACTAAATTTACTAATTTTTCATATTTATAAATTTAACTATAGTTGAAAGAGGCTGTCTTAATTTAAACGTTCATGTTTTAAGGTGGGAGTAGAAGGAGCTCAAGTTAAGCTTATTGTTTTTTTTTGGTCAAGATAAATCAAATAATTATCCAGTAGAAATATAGAGTTTAATTTTCTTCACGTGGGGACATCAACAGTTGTTCAGGATTGTCTATCAAGATTGTCCTGTAATTTAATGACAACTTTTCCTCTTCATTTAAAAAGTTTCTCATCTAATGCCTCTATGCTCATGACAAATATTCAACAACTGTTGGTCTCACCTTGTGAAGAATATTAAACTCTTTGTTCCTAAAAGAGCATTATTTTATTTATTTTAGCCTAAAAAAGTGTTGTTATAAAAACTCCAAAAACACTGTCATTTTCTTGCATCCCCTACACTCCACCTTAAAAGAAGGTTATTGTTATTTGGGGCATATAACATTCACTTTTTAAACCAACAGATTAGATCATCACACAGCTTACAGATTAACTTAAACAGCATGACAATGGTTATTATAATAAACTGCATCAATATTAATTAAGAGCGTTTATCATATCAGGCCAAACTCAGCTTGTGCGAGGTATGGGAGTAAAAGGGAAAAGAAAACACCTACGATATGTCAGAAATGTGTGCAGTGCATTCGTATTTTAATGATTACTCGACATTTTCCGCGGTTAAGATGGGGGACAAGGCGACATAGTTTCGTGTTAATAACTATAGTATGTCCCTGTCATGACAGAATGAAGATTTGTTCACAGTGCCTATCTGTGAAGATACTCTAAAATGGTCAAAAACAGACTGTTCATTGCAGTTTTTATCCTAATAACATTTAATATTTCAAAAATGTTAATATTAGTAACTTTTATTAACTCTTTATCTCCATTAATGTTTAATCAGAAATGATCCACGGGCAATAGTGTTGGGGTAATTATACAGTTTCTAGCCAACTGTATCGCAGAATTGATGCGAACGGGATGTACGCTCTTAACTTTGAAGAAAGACTGGAAAATCTGGTAAAAACTGTTATTGGTGCATCTGATTGGAATTGAACCCTTGCTTCCAGAGTCAAATCAGTCATCTAACGTCTCATCTAACTCTCCTCTATTCCCTCAGTGAGAAGTGCCTGGAACGTTGGATTGATAAAGTGAATGTCTGGTGTTTCAAACAGGACAAGCAGTTTGGGAAAGTGGTGCTGTTCTTCCCGCACCAGAACCCACCAGCAGAGGTGAAGACTGACATAAAGAACTACAAGCAGTACACCCTCGCCAAGGCCTACCGGGGAGAATCCTTCTTCTGGGGGCTACTGCCCCAGCCGGGGGACCACCTTAGCTTCACCTTCTCCACGCCCATCATGCTCAAACAGTGAGTACCTTAAGGGGCATGTAGTATTCGTGTCAATTTAAAATGATTATTAGCTTAGGCTTTTGCCATAGAATAAAGTTCAGTAAGTAATCAATAATGCTTACTCATTATTCATCACTCAAAGTTTTCTGCCAATGAGAGGGTCTGTCTCGAACATAAAACTCGCCATTTACTTTTGTCTTCCCACCACTTTTCTTCCTCCACGCTGGCCCAATCTAATCCTCTCCTCTCCATACTCCTCCACACTCCTTCTTATTCCCTTTATCCACATGTGCCTGGATCTTCCTCTTGGCTTCCCGACCACCACCTCCATTTTGCGCATCCTCCTTGAATTCTCCCCTCTTCCACTCTCTTCACATGTCCATACTACTTCAATCCCACCTTCTCAATCCTATCCCCTTCAGCAGAGATTCCTCCTTCAGTTTATCTCTCTTTCTCACCCTTTCATTCCTCACCCTGTCCACCTCAGAAATTTCATCTCACATGCCTGTATCCTGAATGTTAATGGTTAAGAGGTCATAATCAATTCCTCATAATTTCATATCTTTCCGGTATCAAAATAATTGATGGTTGATTTTGATATCAAAATGATAAATGCCTCAATTATTATCTCTCAAATCCCAGTAAATAAGAGTTCTGGTAAGTAAATGAAATAGCAATACTCACAATAGCGTGGTTTTTAATTTTGACCATTACTAATCCTTTTGCCATTTAATTTGATCACCAGCAAATTGTAAATGTACTCGACACAACTTTACAAGAAAAATTTTGTAAGTGTTTACTCACTAAAATTCTGAATTTAGATTTGATGAAATGTTGATGATTAACTTTTACTTAGAGCTTATAGAAAACAAGAGTTATCTAAGTTTACAACTCAAAAGTTGAACATAATGGCCACTATATGACTTGTTCTATTTTCTACCAGGTACAAGATATTTTAAACATTGAGTTGTGTAAAGCAAATCTTGTGGCCATACTGATCTTTAATTTGTTTGCTGTATGATTAAATAACACTTCATATTTCTTAACCTGTACTATCTTATTACTTATGTATGTGTTTATTCTATGTTCAAATATCTAAATAGTTTTTTCGCTTTTCTATATTTATTTTTTTTCTTCTCACTTTGTTCCATGAAGACTCCCCGAGCCCAGAACTCCTTCCCAACGCCCTTGACTTGTCCTTGAGTCGAATAACAGTCAGTATTTTCTTAGCCAAAAAACCCCATCTGTTCCGTGCGGAAACTCTTCTAGTAGGCGTACCGCTGGTAAATCTCTCTCATATGTTTGTAGTTGCAAGGTAGCTTAGCGAGGTAGATTAAAACCCACTCCTTTTTTAAAAAATAGAATGGCTCTGGGGAGTTAAAAATGATTATAAAGTTAATAAATGCCTGTTGGCTTAGAAATATAATATATTATTGAACAGTGTTCCCACATTGTTTTCATATAAGTGGTAGGGAAGGAAGACAACCTGAAGGGGTTGTTGGATTAGGCCTTGATACAAGACATGCAGCAGGAACATGGAAAGTGGAGGCCATGGAGAGCTTGTTAGCTCTCTCCAAGAGAAACAAGACTAAGGTGGTATGGTCATGTAATGAGGATGTTGGAGTACATGAGGTAGTAGAGGAAGCAACACCGAGATAGTATGATCATATAATGAGGATTTAAAAGAAAAGGAGATCCTAAGGAGAGTGGTGGAAATGAACGATGTATGGAAAATACCTCAAGTGAGGCCAAGAAATAGATTTAAGAAGCAGAACAGCAAGTGTGCGAGTGAGAGGAGAGTGGTGTAAGGAAAGAGAAAGAAGGAGGCGTTTTACTAAACATTTGATGTATAGAAACAATTCGTCTTTCTTCATACTCTCTCTTAATACTTTCATCATTTATCCACATTCACCAGAAACACATTATTGTCTTGCTTAACATGAAAAAGAAATATTTACTAATATTTAAAATTCTGTTTAACTATGAAAATGATCACAAGATGGAAGTAGGAAGAATTGAAGAGAGAAGTCAATGTGTTCTTTTCAAGGCCTAACCTAACTCTCCTTTCTTCCTTCACTATTATTTAAATTAAATTACTGGACAATGTTTTCACACTGTTTTCATATATAAACTATATATTTCTTGAAAGTGTGTTTTGAAATATATATCCACTCAGCTCTAGCAGTGATCCTTGCATCTGAATGTATAAACTGCATGAAAATAGTTTGCTCTCTCAGTACATGTAGTCTTTGCATGGGTAAAAATTAACCTCTTCCTTAGGTCAATGACTTTTTTTTTAGTCTTGTTACTATACTATAGTCATAAATATAACTTTATATTTACTGAATTTGTAGCCTTGACCATGTATTTCCAACTTTAAAGTGCCCGTAGGCCACACTTAAATCCACAAGTTTAATCATAAATAACTAATTTTTGTCAAGGGACGCAAAAATGAGAAAGGGTATTTAATTGTGAATGAAATAAGAGGTGGTAGGTAGATTGAACATGTTTAGTTACATAGTAAACAAATTTTCTGGCTAAAATATAATATTTTTGATACGTTAATATAAAACATGAAGTTAGGGAGAAATATAACAACATCCAACATCAGTTGTAGTTTTCATGGAATTTTCCCCACGAAAGTTAAAACTTTCCTTTTCTCTGCAAAATCATCAGTTTTACTGAAGTAGATTACTTCTCAAATAAACTGTGTGGGCTGCAAAAAAAGGACATCATAGGCCGCCGCACCGGTTGGAAGCCCCGGGCATAGTGGAATACAAATGATTCACTTAAGATACTTGAGCAATTTGATATCATCACCTCCCTTTACACAACATAATACACCAAACATTACTAGATTAATACCCAATGTCACGTGGTAATCTCTAATTACCCGTATTAGTTGCTGCGTGGACTTAAGTGTCACTATCGCAATAGATTAGACTACCGATAATGGGCAGATTGGGGGTTCAAATCTTGGTCCGGTGTACTGAGGGTGGTTTTTAATTTTTTTCTTCACACAACTGTGGTCTAACCCTCTTCAAATTCATTCTTATTAATTCATAACACATAAGCGTAACTAGTACATATGGGTATAACCTGAAAGTGTAGTATACTTCATTCACGGTAGGAGTTTACCTCTGAAAGCTCTTTTTTCCTACCAATATCCTACTATATAATAGATTTCTGGTAGGGAAAAAGGCCTTTCAGAAGTAAACTCCTACCGTGAACGAACTTTAAGATGCTGTGCAAAAAAAATTTATCTATGATTGTGTGTTCACACATGCATGCAAAAGAAGCAAAACTACATTGAGTATTTATCAAACAAGTACAGTAAGTGCTCAAATAATGTGGGTAATTCGTTCTGAAAGATACGATGCTTGGCATATTTGTTTGTTCCAAGGAATAAATCCAACTAAACATGTTCTGCTTGTTAAAATTTAAAAAAATTACACTAGCTTAAGGTAAAAACAAAATCATCTATGTATCAACTTACAAAGAATGCCATCTATTATGTTTAATGTGGCACTCAATAGATGGCGTTGCTAGTCATAAGTCGAAGTATCGCATCTGCATATTTTCACATCTGTTTAACACATCTGTGCAATTTGATGATTTATTGTATCATTAAAGGAACATTTTAAAGGAAGTTTTATCGTATTAAGGTAGGTCAAATATACTGCATACATTATAATTTATAAAACTATAAATATTGGTTTTAAATCTTATGGATCGTGCTCTAATAGGCAGGAGTAAAAAAATTTCCTTGCAGCACCACCCAAATAAATAAACAAACTCTATCTAATATTTGATATATTTAATTGTATTTTCAGTTTTTTGTTTCGGAGTGGTAATGCAGAGCACCCTTCTGACCGTTTCTACAACACCTCAGTTGAAGTTTTAACAGAATCTAGTCAAAATAATTTCAGTAAAAATGAGTTTAATACGACCACCGATGGTTACTTGATTGTGGGTAAGTTGATTTATTTAATTTTTTTAATGTTTTCACAGATATTTTGAATGCTAAAATGCCAAAGCTTTGTTTGGCTAGCTTTACTTTATGTGCACTAAGATTAATAGATAGACACTAAAATATCGCAAGACATGTTTTTACAAAATTTTACCATGACATTAAAAGAATATCACAATATTTAAAAAGTTTTTTGCAACATCTTTAATTTTATTTTACACATGGAATAAAACGAAATTTGATATTTCCATAAAATTGACTAGTTAGTATTTTATATATACAAATAGTCAATTAAGTTGATTTTAACCCTTTTGAGTGCCAACGTCGCTCAGAGCGATGCACGAAATATCCGCTAAAATTGCCAGCGTCGCTCACAGTAATCCCATGTTTTTGAATTCTTAGCTCAGTATTAAGTTGACATATAGGGTAGAGTTTATTTTCACTGCATTGTCGTATGTTCAAGCTACTTTTATTTGTCTTTGCACTTAGAGTTTCGATATATCGAACATGACAATTATTTTATAACTTTTACTATACAAGTTTCATCTTTGGTCTTGTTTGTAAACATGGCTACTAAGAGAAAAGCTGTGTTTCAAGACACAAGAATACTTGTAATATATATTGATAGCTCAAGCGAGAGTGATCAATTTGTTAGTGATTATGAAAGCAGTGATTCTGAATTTGTAAATAATGAAGGAGAACTATGATTCGAGACAAAGAAATACTTGCAATATTTATTGATAGCTCAAGCGAGAGTGACCAATTTGTTAGTAATTATGAAAGCAGTGATTCTGAATTTGTAAATAATGAAACTGAACAGGAATTATATTCTAGTGCAAGTGAAAGATCGGAACAAGTGAGAGTGGCAACCGACATTGATAACGCGAGTGTGAATACTAGTGATTCCTATTGGGATGAAATAAATCTTGAATAATATCAGGATAATCTACCACAACCTCTTTGTATTTATACAGAAGTACCAGGTTTGAAGTCCTCTCCCCCTTCCCTTCTGATTCCAAGCCAATTATTTATTTTAGACTTTATTTTACTATAACCCTGCTAAAGTTGATGGTCACCGAAACAGCTGCTATATCTAACCCAATTTTAGTGTAAAATTTAAAGTTGGTTTTTTTTTTGTAATTTTGTTATTTACTCAGTTTCTTAAATTTTTTTTCATTGATTTATTCTATTTCAAGCTATTTAAATTTTCAATGCTTAAAAATGAATTCTAAATAAAACAGATTTTTTTTAATATCTTGGCTAGTGAATTTTTTTTATTATATTTAAAAATTAAAAACGCTTATATTTATATCATTGAATTGGCAAGCATGTTAGCTAACTTATGTAAAGCTTTGAGTGCAAGAAGTTCAAAGACTAATAAGCTATTAAATTTTAAACAAAATTCTGTATTTTTCAGCAAAATAGCTTGGCACTTGTGGCACATTTTGTTGTCGTTTCTCTTGGCACTCAAAGGGTTGATAAGAATTAACAATATAAAAACTATACATATTTTTGTTAATTAGTAGACACCATCATTCTTTGCCTTATATTTACAACAACAAAAAAAGATTGGGTACCAATTGCACTATTACATTTTTTCTATACAATTAGTCCTAAAACCCATCAAAGTTCCCAACCTATAAAATATATTTCCCTTGACTAAAGACAATGCTAAAGAAGCAAAATAAGTGTTTGATGTTGCTGTCATGACAATCATTGTGGCCTAACAGAAACATTTTAAATCTAAGATTGAGAAATTTAGTCATAATTTTTCAAGCCACTAAAGTTAGAGATTTTTATTTTTAGCTGAAAAAAGAATTTTATTTACAGACTCTTAATACTGAAATACAACTTTTTATTTAGTGAAATTCAATGATTTTATTCATAACAAATCAGGGATTTTATTATTTTTTTCAAATCGAATTAGAATCTTTTTTCACCAACTAAAATTGATTTTGAATCAAATATTTAAAAAATATAAAATCAAAACATATAAAGGATATATAAATATATATATATTTTTAATTAATAATTAGATTATTAATCTTACAAACATCTTTGGTAAAAGGTGTAAATTTATATTTGGCTAACAAAGGAAAAATGGCTAAAAGTAAGCATTTATTTATAAATGTTCTTGAGCTTTATTAAGTGATGAGTAAAATGCTGTCACTGAACTTAAAATGTATTTTTTGTATTAACATTAAAAGCTGATAGTTCTATTATCAACCCACACAGATTCAAAAATAATAATTTTTGCTATGGATTTGAATTTAAATCCAAATGACTAACATAGGAGGAAATATAAATACAATGGAATAACAAAAATATACAAATAGTAACTAAATAACATTCATAAATTTAGCTAAATGCTAAATCAATGGTCTGGGGTCTGGTTTGTTAAGTTTGTCCTACATTATTTTGGTGCTGGATCACCAATAAGCAGTATTGAAGTTCTAAAACAAATTCAAATTCAAAATTTTAAAAATATTTTTTTCTGATCTCGAATCGTTATTTTCTCAAATCCTTGATATTTGATATTCTTAAGGATTGAAGGTATTCATAGATTCAAGGATCCCTTCCCTAATTTTATTTACTTAAACACAAGATTTGCACATCTATCTTGGAAACAGTTATATTTTTTGCATTAAAAACATTTTTAAAAACATGGTATTTTCATTAATGCTTCCATCCTTGATATTATTAAAAATATAGTTACTATAGATGGGTTCCTAAAATTCTTATGAGTTTTGAAAAAATATCAAATTCAAGATTTGAAAAAAATAAGTTTTGTATTCAAAATTATGAGTTAAAATTTGTTTTCAAGCTCAAATACCACTTACTGATGGTTCATCTTCAACGTAATTATGGGAAGGTATTATCACCTAGACCTCAGACCAGTAATTTAACACTTAACTCAATGTTATAGTAAATACATTTTAGCAAAAAATGTTAAAATTTAGCTATTACAGTGAAACCTGCCTTAAATGGAATCGCAAGGGTCCGGAATATTTTCCTTTAAAGCTAGATTTCCTTTAATGAAGGTGTGTATAGAAATTAAACTAGGGACATGCGCATAATTGAGATAATATAAAATATTGGATTCATTTATTTATTCACACTATAAGTTGTCCTTTTGAATAAAATTTCTTTAAGGGGCAACAATATAATTTCAATACAGGTAGTGCTATACCATTAAAAACTGAATTACAAAGGTGATTGACAAGTCATTAGTGCAGAAACTGGGAAGAACAGAGATAACAATAAAGAGGCAATTACAATACAAAATTCATTCAGAGCTATGAAGGAGAAAGTAATTAAATATACCAGACTTTACATTTCAACTCCTCTTAAAATAAAGATGGCGTTATGGAAAACAAAATTGTGTAGGATGCCTAGCATTTTACTAAACAATGCACTTTGGAACGTTGAAAGTTTTCCATATAAAGGCTTATTTTGATTTTTGTTTCCGCAATAAGACTTTTTCCATTTAATCCATAGAATTTAACATGTTTCTTACCCCTAAAGTCACGGGACCAGAAAGTATTTCTGTCTAAAACAAATTTCCATTTAGTAAAGGATCCATTTAAGGCAAGTTTCACTGTATTTATATTTACCGCTCTGTTATATTCATATTTCTTCTTAAATTCATAATTTTTTACAAGATTCAGATTCAAAATTGAGATATAATATTCAAAGGTAAAATGAAGATTCAGAATCTTACTATGGGGGATTCAACCCCACTCTAATAAATATATTAATGAAAGCTAGGGGTTGTTTGGAACGGTGGTACCCATTTGTAAATTTCTCTCACAGGTAAATTTGACAGCATGGGTGTGGCGGACGGCGTCATTGACCCCAAATTAGAACCCATCAAAGAATTACGCCTGACAGTTCACAGTGAGAGCGACAATTGGGCGATATTGAGCGAGGTGCGTATTACAATATAAACATTTAATATTATGAACAATATTGACTCTCTTAGTGCATTATTTTGACAAACTGTGAAGAGACACAAGTTTGATAACAATTATTTCCCTTGTTTTTTCACGACTCTTTACTATCTAAAATTATGGGAACCTTGGTGTAATAGAAAACTGCATCCTACATAAATATATGTGCTCCTCCTAATATTTAGGTAATTTGAATAGTAGCAGTATACATAGCAAAATTTAGTGAGACATGTTCTTACAAACCCATAATTCGCACATTGAAATTACTACAAACACATATTTAAAATTATTTGCAATAATACAAATAAGTATGTAAATAAAATTAACCTAATTGATTGTTCATTAAATTAACTTCACTTAGCCCTTGAACCCTTAAAAGCCAAATTATGATCACTTTTGTTGTTTTAAAAGTGAATAAACCACATATTATAATCCCCACCCCCGATTTCCATCAGCAGATGTCATTGTTCTTCGTGTTTGTCGCATGAGAGAGAGTGCAGAAAAACATTACCAAATATACTGTTACAGTTTTCTTCTTAACATTCTAATACCAGTAAAGTTCCCTCACCCGAGGAACTTTATTTCCTTAGGCCAAAGTCGTGTTTAAACTGGGTTTTATAACAAATTATTGTGACTTAAAGTTAAGGTGGGAGTGTAGGGAACACGAGAAAAGAACAGTGGTTTTGTAGTTGTTATAGCAAAACATGTTTTTGGGCAAAATAAATAAAATATTTCTCCATTAGAAACATAGTTTAATTCTTTTCACGTGAGGATATCAACAGTTGTTGAATATCTGTCAAGGGTGTCCTAAAATTTAATGACAACTTTTTCTCTTCATTTTGAAAGTTGTTCCTAAAATGCTGCTATGCTCATGACAGATAATCAACAACTGTTGATATCACCATAGGGAGAAAATTAAATTTTTAAGTTTGTACGGGAGCCAATTTTTTTTATTTGGCAAAAAAAAAAATGCTATAAAAACTGAAAAAATACTTACCTTTTCTCATACCCCCCTACATCCCCACCTTAACCTGAAAAAGCTGTCTGTGACAGTGATAGTTTGTATTTAAAATGTGCTTGTTTGTTATTTAGTGAGTTATTTAAACAATTTCTACTCTGGTATTACTAAGTTTAATAAGACAGTGTATAAACGCTGTACAATGATGTAAGGTAAGTGAGAGGGAAGGAAAGAAATGAAGAGACGTGTACTAGTTCCTATCTAGGCTTAAACTAACTATCCTTTCAGATTGGGTTCCTTCACCATCACTTGCTTGTTTCCACGCTGTCTATTTTATACGTTTCCAAGCCATTCGGCAATAATTCATTTTATCGCAAGGTTCATTAAGATAATTGTGCTGGCTCTCTCTCCTAATTTATATAATAGCAAATAAAATTTAAGTTTTGTTTACCAAAATTTAATTTTTATGTAACGAAAACAGAACATAATTTGCCATAAATCAGGATTTATAGCTAACATATGTTTGGTAAATGGGTCTTGATCGTACTCTCTTATGATGGTTGAGTTTCAGATCTATCTGGAAGTGTCGGAGGACAGCTGACCTCGACTAATCACGCACCTCAGCAGGGTCGTAACCCACTGACACTCCTCTACACTTGACATTTGTGCTGTGATACCGTTCTATGGGTGGGCTTATCCCACTGACATTCGTCAAGTCCTCAGGGAAATATTAATTTTGGTTTGTTCAGATTCCAAACATTTATAATATTCTGTAATTGATGTCAATTCTAACCGTGAATATATTCCTTTATGGCCAAGAATGTTAAGACAAAGGAAAATTTAAACGTTAAACGTGTTTAAATTCTATATATCTCCCTGTTCAAACGCTGATCTTTGAAGTTTTCAAAAGTATCTTACACTTTTCATACATTCAGGGTGCAATTTACTCTAAGTAACCCTTAATTTTACAATTTTGACCTTTAAATGAGCTACTCATAAATATAGGCCTTTAAAGCTATGATCATTTGAAAAAGTGCCTGAAAATGAATCATCTTTTAATGTAAACAAATAAACCCTATTTCTTTTCATCTTTCCTAATGTTAATTGTTTTTGCATATCTTTTTCTGAAACTTTTAAAATTTGTGTTGTAACCATGTCCAAATCATTGGTAAAAATATGCTAATTTACTACATGATCAGCCATACGGAAAATTTAAAACTTAGTCAGGGCTACTGTACATCCTTTTTCCCTAGACATGCCCTCTTTTTGAGACATAAAATATATGTCCAAGCGGATTTTTAAAAATTGTTAAACTTGCCTGAATTTTTAAATAGTGGCGTCGCCAAGAAATATATTTCGAATTAGTGATTAGAAAATATTAAAAATTAAATTGATTTCTTATTTGGTTAATTTAAAAATTACATCATTTTTTCCAGGTAAACCTAATTGTTTTCTGAAAATGCCTAGGCATTAATGAAAATTTACAAGCTGTTTGCTGAATCTATAAAAGTAATTATAGCATTACAATGTACTTTTAAGAACATATCATAAAATTGGTATTCCCGAACTTATGAAGAAAATTGGAATAAGTGAAAAAAATATTATTGAGTATAAACTCTATTTTTTCAATCTGTCCTATGAATGTTTGTTTTGTACATTTTCTATATTCATTTAACTCATTTTCTCCCTTAATTCCTTATTTATAATTGATAATAATATTTCTGTACCAGGTCAGTCCATATGAAATGGTCCAGAAAATAAATAAATGGTTGCTCGACCGTTTTTAAAAAATCTATTTTTTTTTTTCTAAATTACCCTTACATGTTGGTAGTTCAAAATGACTATTATTTTATTTTTATTGTTTTTGGTTTTCGCATAGTGGCCATATTTGTTTTACAAGATGCTACATTTTTTGCAATTTTAAGGGTTTACAGAAACAGAAATATCTCGGCTTCTGGTTGATCAATCAACATGAGTGAAAAATAATTTTGTTTGGAAAGTAAAGGGCTACAAGTTTGTTTATGTGGCATTTTGAACTAATCTCAATTCTAAAGGGTGAAATTTTTGCCTAAAATTCTAGCTTTTTTTAAAAGAAAATCCAGTTTTCAGGGGGAAATATTTTCACTAAGGGAAAGAGTCAACAAGCTACAATTTTTTATACAAGTAGACATAAACTAATTGTCCTTACACACCAAGTTTCAAACCTGAGAAATTCCCCCCTTTTTTTAAAAAAAATATCAAATTTTTGGAAATTTGAAAAAATTGCAATTTTCAGAGCTTAATATCTCAGGTGGGGGACGAGATAAAAATCTGAAACTTTGTTACATAATAGTAATATATAATAGTATTATACACAAAAAATCTGAAGTTTGAGAATTGACTACAAGCTGAGATATTTAAAGAATAACATGAGGAGAAAAACTCATGTTTCAATGGGTGTACAGTAGCCCCATGGCTTCTTTGGCGCTGACTGACAGCTCACAGCTGACTTCTGACCGTCAACATTTAGGTATATACAAAAATTTTGACTGTCATAAGTGACAGCTGATAAACACATGTTTTTGTAGATAATATGGTTCGGCGTAGGGATATATAATTTGGTCTGGTTTAATTATTTGATTCATTCTAATTCACTTTGTCATAGTGGAATACCTACAACAAGATTTTGTCCAAATATTTTAGTCATCATTAAAATATATCTTACATCTTAAAAAATGGAAAAATGGAATGTAGTGTGGATGAATTTTTTAAAAGAAGAGTGTCATAAGTGTGTGTATGGACCAATATCTAATTATATCAAAGTGATTACTGAATTCTGTGAAGAAGATCGAAATCTTATTGCTTTAAGAACAAATATTGGTGTTACAAATATATGCAAGTTCCACGAGATTAAATTATTTTTAATGTACCACCATTTTTTGGTAACTCATGTTCTGACCCACTTAAAATCCATAAAAAAAGGTATTACCAAAGGAATTAGAGAAATCAAAGTGGAATATTTATCAAAAGAAAAAAAATTACTCAGTAGATCTTATTCCTGAGAAATATCTTTGTGCTACTTGCTACAGCATGTTGTTTGTAATAAAGGAAGAAAGTAAAGGTGAAAAAGATTATGTTTTTGTATCTTGATCTGAACATATGGACATTTTGAATGCAACCTGTTCAAATTTAGGTGTATCTCCTGTTTCTAAAATCATAAAACTAAATTCTGAAAAAAGACCAATGGTAATTCAAGCAAAGGTTGAAGCGAGAACTTGAAGCCTCTTTTGAAGAGGGAGTAGACCCACTTCATGATGAACCCTTAGCAAAAAATCTTCACTCGCTATCGTTCGCTGAAGGATATGAAGCACTAATTGAAAAGCTGAAACAAAAATGTAAGACAACAGATAAAGAAGAAAAGGTAAAAATATTGTCTATTGCCAGAATCTTGGTCAAGAAAAAAAGTTAGTACTGAA
The DNA here is from genome assembly GCA_902151425.1 of Timema shepardi. Classification (NCBI taxonomy): domain Eukaryota; kingdom Metazoa; phylum Arthropoda; class Insecta; order Phasmatodea; family Timematidae; genus Timema; species Timema shepardi. The sequence continues at coordinate 27,241 of CABFVX010006081.1, forward strand.
TTTGAAGTTTCTGAACGTTTAGTAAAAGTTGCTAGGGATCTTTCTAAGGCACACGGAATACTACCAGACCTAGGAAAAAGACCTTGTGTTAAAAATATTAATGAAGACACAGTCAGGAAGATTGTAGATTTTTATATCAGTGGAGAAAACACCAGGCTTCTTCCAGGTAAAAAAAAATTGTAAATCTGACCGAATTGATGGGGTTAAAGTACATAAACAGAAACAATTATTACTTTGTAACCTGAATGAACTGTATGTACAATTTAGGGAAGCCCACCCAGAATCTAAAATTGGACGCTCAAAATTTTGTGAGTTTAGGCCTAAATGGTGTGTAATTGCTGGAGCATCAGGGACACACTCTGTTTGTTTGTGTTTATACCACCAAAATATTAAATTAATGCTTGACCTGGTGGTCTAGGGGTAAGAAGTGGTGCTAATAATAATAATTAAATTAATGATAGATGGTGCAAAATTAAATGTGGACTACAAAGATCTTCTTATGATGCTTGTCTGTGACCTAACCGTTCTGAGTGCATGCTAAGCCAATGCACCGACTGCCCAGGTGAAGATTTCCTACTGGAATTGTTGTTCCAAGAACAAGAGACAGAAGAAAACCCTGACAACTTAAGCTACAAACAGTGGGTCACAACTGACCGAGCCGAGATGGTTTCAGTCACAAAACCAAGAGAAGAATTTTTTGAATCCTTAGTAGAAAAACTCAGCTCTCTAAAGAAACACCACTATGTATCTAAAGTACAGTCAAGTTTTCTCAAGGACAAGAAAAAGAGCCTGCTGGATACTGAATCTATTGTTTTAGCTGATTTTTCTGAAAACTTAATTCTTTTGTAATCCAAGACGAAATACAAAGTTTTCATTGGGGGAAAACACAAGCCACTGTTCACCCCTTTGTTTACTATCATAAAGAAAGTAATCAACGTGAAATGAAGAGCATAAATTTTTGTGTCATCAGTAACCACCTCACGCACAATACCATCACAGTTCATGCGTTCCAAAAGCATTTGATTAGTGATATCAAGACTACTGCCCCATCAGTGACGAAGATATTATATTTCAGCGACGGATCTTCTAGTCAGTACAAAAATAAGAAGAACTTTCTCAATCTATGTCACCATGATAAAGACTTTGGCCTTCAAGCAGAGTGGCACTTTTTTGCTACCAGCCATGGGAAAAATGCCTGTGATGGGGTAGGAAGGACTATAAAAAGAGAAGTGACCAAGAGGGGCCTTCAGATGACAACCAATAATCAAATATTAACTCAAGAGGATATGTTTCAATTTTGTGATAAAAACCTTCTTGGCATTAAGTATACCTATGTTACAAGTGAAGAAGTGGTTAAAAATGGAGTTGAATTGGAAAAGCGATTTGAAAACTGCTTGCCAATTTCTAAAACTCGATCATACCAAAGATATATTCCTATAAATGACACTACCGTAGGTTGTTACCACACTTCAATTTCTGAATACTTTGAGGAAGTAAAAGTATCAAAAGCTTCTTCGTTCTTACTCCCAAAAAAATAGACATAGTTGCGTGTGTAAATGACGGATAATGATGTCTTGGGGTTATTGAGGAAGTGAGCATCGGAGATAATTACTTCAAAATTCATCAAGACAAGCCAACATGACCAAAAATTTATTTTAAGATTTCAAGAGATGTCAAAACCTGTGTACATGTGCAAATCATTTTTAATCAAGATCATGCCAATGGAACTTTCAACTGTGACTGGTCGTACACATAACATCAGCCCTAAATTGTGCGAAGAAATATCTCAGCTCTCTGCCAAACACCAAACTTAGTTTGTTAATAAGGTAATAGTTTTTAATTTTTATTTTAGGTAGAATTATAAGCACCTATGTATTTATGTGCTTGAAATATATTTTACACATAAAAACATATTTAATACAAATAAAATTTAATCTAGTAGAGGTACTGTATACAAACCTATTAATATGTGCAGTTTTTTTTTTTAATTTTGTCTTTTCAGTATCTCAGCTTGTAGTCAATTCTCAAACTCAAATTTTTGTGTGTATGATACTATTATATATTACTATTATGGACCAAAGTTTCATATTTTTATCTCATCCCCCACCTGAGATATTAAGCTCTGAAAATTGCAATTTTTTCAAATTTCCAAAAATTTGATTTTTTTTTTTTTAAAAGGGGGTCAATTCTCAGGTTTGAAACTTGGTATGTGAGGACAAGTAGTTTATGTCTACTTGTATAAAAAATTGTAGCTTGTTGACTCTTTCCCTTAGTGAAAATATTTCCCCCTGAAAACTGGATTTTCTTTTAAAAAAAGCTAGAATTTTAGGCAAAAATTTCACCCTTTAGAATTGAGATTAGTTCAAAATGCTACATAAACAAACTTGTAGCCCTTTACTTTCCAAACAAAATTATTTTTCACTCATGTTGATTGATCAACCAGAAGCCGAGATATTTTTGTTTCTGTAAACCCTTAAAATTGCAAAAAATGTAGCGTCTTGTAAAACAAATATGGCCACTATGCGAAAACCAAAAACAATAAAAATAAAATAATAGTCATTTTGAACTACCAACATATAAGGGTAATTGAGAAGAAAAAATCAATTTTTTTAAAAATAGTCAAGCAACCAGTGTTGGACCACTTGATATGGAATGACCCTACCATATTTGAAAAGTTCTCTTTTTTGCTTCCAAAAATAAAGTGACTCTTTAACATGTACTTAGTACACAAACAAATGAAAAATGGTATCAAATGGATATTTCAAATTAAACATTGAAAAGAGGACAGAAGGGCTAAGCCTACGCATTACCAGAAAAACTATAGGCCTCAAAGTTCACAAGTAAAAACACAACTAAACACCTGATTATGTAATATTAGGGATACATTACTCCCCTTATTCAGCAGAAGCGAGTAATGCCAATATCACAATAAACTTAACTTTAACGTAATATAATGTAACATTCACTTAATGTTCACTTAACCTAAGAAAACAGATGTGTGATCACAATTCACATAACTTAATGTAACACTCGAGCCAAACATCTGCTTTCTCGATTATGATCTGTGATTTGTACTATTTGTAAAAAGATGATCTGTGAATGTTAAACAGTCTTCAATCAATATAATAAATAACTATTATTAAACTTTTTTTGATAAATTTAGCTTTCCTATTTTAAGAATCAAATAGCCAAAGCTATTATTTATGCTTTTAGTGAGGATTACTCCATCTAAATATCATATTCTGAAAATCGAAAAATGACACCTGGATACTGGACCTGGGCATGTCCATCATAGACTCTTCCTTAAAATATGAGTGAAGAATGACCCTGGGCACAGGACGATTCCTGGATAGCTCAGTGGTTAGAGCATTGGCGTACGAATCCAAAGGTCCCGGGTTTGATTCCCGTGTCCAGGTGTCATTTTTCAACTTTCATAACTTCCTATTTTAGTCTAGTTATTTAGTTTCAATGTCTGATCACTAGAAATTAAGCTAAGGAGTAAATCTTGGTCATAATACCAACAAATAAATAGCCCTGTAAACGTCACTTGCATAATGATTGGCTGGCTAGATCACATGATACCCTTCATGTAATGTTCACGTAATGTGAAAGACCTTCCAGGACATCTATTCCTTTAAGTTAACTGCATCATGATCGCTTCCATTTAAAAACACGAGGAGATCCTTTACGTTAAGTTAACTTTAATTTAACGTTAAGTTGATTATGATCTCGGCATAAAATACCAACTGGACTATGGCAGCATGGCTAGAGGTAGATCATGGTCACTAAGATTCTCTAGCCATGCTGAAATAGTCCAGTTGGTATTTTACTCTCTTCTGATGAAGAAGGGGGGTAATGTATCCCTAATATTACATAATCATGTGTTTAGATGTGTTTCTAATTGTGAACTTTGAGGCCTATAGCTTTCTGGTGAGTGTGAAGGCCCTGCTCTTCTATCGTCTTTACAATGCTTAGCTTAGTACACAAACTAAATTCTTGTCACAATGTAATAGCACTAATGACCAATAGATTTCAACAAAAAATCTCTCAAACAAGAATGTAAACTAGAAGCAGCTATAGAAGGCTTAACCATTTCATTTTATCAGCCATTTTGGCTCTATATTAAATTTTTACTATTATAATGTAAAGCCCCATCTATTTATATATAACCTTGTCAAAGTTAAGTGGTAATTGAAAATTATTTCGATAAAACGATATGCAATTCTCGAAGGTTTGAAGTTTATTATGTAATATTCAAGAGTGTGACTATAGGCTGCGCTAAGGTTTTTTAAAGTTTTTTTCAGGAGGGGGTGCGGAGGGGGCTCTATCTTCAGGTCAATACACAAGTTATGTAAATGTCCGAATAAGGAAAATATTCACAGTTTGTTAGTGTATTTAATTTGACAATTATTAAAAGTAAAATAATTTATAGATTTGACATGGTATCTGAATAACCCATTTATACTAGATTGGTTGGAAACAACAGCGGGACTGAACCAATGGGGATAAGTTCAGTGGAGTCCACCCCTAATTCAAACACTTCCCTTCAATCATAGGCCAATAGTTTGGCACCACAATCAGTGCCATATTTTATAATACTATTTTTTCATGTCTGTTAACAATCAAAAGTGAATGTGGTTTTTGTAGAATATTTGTCGCCTTGTGTCTGCGTGTGAAATTACAATGGCCGGTCACTGAGGGTCCATGTATTCGCTGGTATCTAATATTTTTTTAAACTAAAACTTTATGACAGATTCAAGTGTGTGTTTGCTCGTGTGTATTGTTTGTATGGAATAGTTGAATTCTGTGTTGTATTGCTTTGTATCATATTACTTTTAACATATCTGTTTGTAAACTCATTTTGTGTTAACGTTATTCACACATCCCTAGGAATGAGAAAGAGGACAGTATATTTTTTATAAGTGAATATTTGCATAAAGTCCTGCTATAGCGTTGTCTGTTACAACGTTGTTAATAGTCTGTGACCCTCTTTTTACTTGACATTGTCCCTGACTGGCCACAGTGTAGTGTTTAAGCCGAATGAATCTCGGGTCAAGTCTGGATTGTTTGCCAGCCGCCCGATTTTCGCCTGCACAGTGCCACGAGTCATTAAGACCACATCACACACCCTTTTCCTTCCCCTTCCCCAACCTTGTGCAGTTGTTGAGCGCGTGCTGTTGTAAATATCTTTTTACGTCAGTTTATTGATTGTTTGTCTGGTTATAGAGTAGTTTTTGTTTTATCAAGTGCCACATGAGGGGGAGGGGAGTATGAGCGCCAAGCCAGTCAGTCCTGTTCATGTACCTAAACTAAATATCTTATAGATTTGTAGATATTATAGGGGGCCTCGGAACCTAACCACTAGTCTTAACGTTGATTCTCATGGTAAAACTAAACTTTTATAATGTTTTTTACTATAGAGTTGCATTTTTTCGGGAAAGTAACTCAACATTATAGCAGGACTTGCTGTAATTAAATAAACGTGATAGAATTGTAAGAAAATTAATCACAAATAAAAGTAAAAACACTAACATATATTTACAGACACACTTCAATATTTTGATGCTTTCACGGCATATGCCTCAGGAATAAATAGGCTAGTCAGGAAGTTGGCTTTGGTGATACCAACTCAGTTGTGAAAGACAATCACTGAATCACAAGGTCTAGAAAACCACCTGACCTAAATCTTCGTTAATCAGGCCTGATTTCAACTTTTTTTTTATTTAACACTAGTACTATCTACCATCCACAGAGAATTTCTTGCCCACCAGAGAAGTTTTCATCTTTCACAATTAGGTTGGCATCAAAGAAGTAACTTCCTGTTAAACCTTACCACATCTACTTCCTGCTGAAGATGTCATGAAAACATCAAAATATAGAGGTGTTAATGTTTTTAATTTTATCTCTGCTTCATTTTTCTACTATTCCATCATATTTATTTGTTAACTTACATTTTTATGTTTTGATTAATATTAGAGATGGGTCAAATCCTATATTTCTCAATCCTAATCTTTAATTTTCTTGAGAATTTCAAATCCAAATTAGAATTTTTTTAAATATACAATTCTATTCAAATTTAATATATTTAAACTTTATTTAAAAAAAAATAGTTCAAAGCTTAGGGCCACTAACAAATGGTATTTTGTTTGTTGTGTCTGTACAGCATAAACAACAAAGAAAACACTTGTTTTAGTAAATTGTCGACATCGGTGGTCTTGGGGTAAAGTGCTCGCCTCAGTACTCGATACTCATGGATTCTGGCCTAGTCGGAGTCAACATATTTTTCATGAGTGAAAAAAATCTGTAACAAAACTTCCTTTGGAGGGGAAGTATAGCCCTCGTCGATTGTGGCTTGTAAAAGAACCCAGGAAGATATGTGGGAATACCTTTTCCGGCAAAATTGATAGGCTGTTTCGCTCTTACTCATAGAAATTCTCATGTGCTGATATAATCTGTCGGTTCAGGAAATGCAAGTTAAATACCTTAAATAAAGTTTTAATAATTCTTTAGTAAACTAATCATATTAATAGTTTTGTCCTTTTAATGATTAATTTTATTTTATATAATTCCTTATACAAGTTGATTGAAATTGTTATATCAAGTCATTCCTTCACAACTTATTCTAGATATCTTGTTGAGGTTCTTACGAATCTCTCAAATACCATAGGACTCGAGGAATCTAAGATTTGAGCATCCCTTCTCTACTTAATACACTTTATTTCATACATCTTATAGATTCAAGAGGTTTCTAGATTAATTGAGATGTCCTTTGATTGCATTTATCATAATTAAATTATGTAATTGTCACAATTTTGCAGACCACAAGAATAATTAACCTATTGTTTATGTCTCTTGGTCTTAAATTACAAATTTGTTCAATTGGAAACACCAAATAATTATACAAATGCTATCATTTATATTTTGAAACTTTTAAACACATTTTTAATACCTAGTATTTATCAAAAGACTGATTAATATGCTTAACCAAAATCACTACCATAAAATATGTTATTATTTTGTTTATATTTTTACTCAGTACATTGTCACTAACATTTTTATTTTTTCTAGAAAGGTTTTAATTCGTATTGAAGATACTTTTTGTCCTAATGAATATTTTTTGAATTGGTTTTTGTGTAGTTTTAGATGCCTTTTTTTTTATTTTTCACTTACAATCAGATAATATTGTAGCAGAAGATAAAGTTATTACTAATTTGATTAATGTTACTGATTTCATAAAACAGATTATAATTATTCCATTTTATTGTATGTGTACTATATATTTTCTCAAAGTGTGTCCTTCAAAACTCACTGAAGAAGTTTCAATCAAAGCCATGTAATTTTATAAAATTCTGTACTTTTTAAAAAGAAAAAGAGTTCTTTTAAGGTACATCCAAAATCATAACACACTAACCCAAAACTTTCTTTTACTTTATTTACTTACTAACTCTATGACATTAGGAACTTGATAGTTCATTGCTGTATTTACAAAAGTATGCCACCTATCCCTATCTTGAGCTAGTTCTATCCAGTCCACCTCACTACACCCTATCTCTTTCAGGTTCATTCTGATGTTAGCTTCCATTCGTGTTGCGTGTTCATCCCACCATAACCTTCTTGATTTGAATACCCAAAAGATGTTTCGTGATGAGTACAGTAGAGATGGATGATAAATCACTGACTGACTTTTTCGCCAATACCATTTGATCACCGCTACTCCCAGTGACTCGATCTCAAAATTATCGGTGATTGAGATATCAGTGATCGGAGATACTCACATCAGATGGCAACAGTTACTCGAGCTACAGAACTAGTATTGCTTCTTCTAGACACTTGAGTAAATACTCGCTTCACAGTCCTTGTTATACTTTGATTTTTTATTTTCTACCAGATAATTGAGAATCGACCTTATTGTCTGGCATGTTTTACGTGTTATTTTTCTTTAAAACACTTGATCTTGTAAAGCTTATTTTTCAAAAACAGTATCAGATTGCTAAGTAAAAATGACTAAATGGTTTGTAATGTTTCATTCACATGCGTTTTCAATACATAATATTTGTTGCTAAGAACAAAAGCAAGATTACTAAGCGAATCACATTTGGGATTATTTTTAAATTAGGCTACAAAAAAAAATATTCTTCTTTCGATGATCCTATCCCCGAAATTGCAAATAGTAAATTAAAATAAGTAACAAAATATAAAAAATATAGATAAACCGTAATATTTACTATTTGTTGATCCTAATCATCCTATAGTCTAATATAAAGTGTGTATGTGTAATTATTGATTAAATATTTTTTAGTATCTCTTAATTTAATGTTAAGTCTCATTGCTGTGGTTATGTTTTCTTCCTTTGTATTTAAATTAGCTTATTTGCTTCTAATAAATGACCTGAATTCCAAACGACATTTTCTAAGCCAGTTGCCACTATGTTATGTTCATTTTTAATGTCACATAAAGTTTAGTTTTAGTAAAACATATCACTAAATAAATTACAAAATTACAAGTTTCTCATAGTACGTCAAATAAGTTTTAATATTCTTACTTATGTTTGACATAATTTTTGTTGGACCACTAATTTTGCCCAAATTACATAGCATTTCACTATAAAATATTAAATAACATTTTTTGCTTTTTATTTTTTCAATAGTATGAATCTTCTTAAATCTTTTATATGGACTCTACCTTAGTCAGGCAACATAAAACCCAGATGAGACCTGAAGATTAGGTAGCTGTATGTCAAATGTCAATGTCAGTGCCGAAAGAAAGAACTTATGTTTGGCCTTTAAGTATAGAATTTCATTGCATGCCGCCACACTCCCAAGTAATTAGTTTTCCTTCCAATCGATTGTCTCGGGACTATTCGAGTAAATACCCAGTACTCAGAAATACTCCATACTCAATTGTACTCGCCTACTCAGACAGCAGCTAAATACTAGCTTTGACTGTAGTTGGAAAATGAAAAAAATATCAGTACATCAAGACATTGTGAACGCCTGTCACAGTGAAAAATGACTGTTATAAATCACCAATATTTTAAAATCCCAGTCACTGTATTCACTGATAAGGTAAAATCACTCTTTAGCCCATCTCTAGAGTACAGGATATCTAACTCATCGTTATGAAACCTCTTTAGCAAGGATGTGGAGAAATGTAGATTTGTCCGAATTGTCACCAAGGATTCCATTGCATTCCTACCCTGAAGATGGTTTGGTACTTCTATTATGTTCTAAGGCTGGTTCAATACTATAATTATGTTCAGAGTCTGGTTCAATTCTATAGGTATGTTCTGAGTTTGGTTTAATACTAAAGGTATGTCCTAAGTCTGGTTCAATACTATAGGTATGTCCTAAGTCTGGTTCAGTACTATTGGTATGTTCTGAGTCTGGTTCAATACTATAGGTATGTCCTAAATCTGGTTCAGTACTATTAGTATGTTCTGAGTCTGGTTCAATACTATAGGTATGTCCTAAGTCTGGTTCAATACTATAGGTATGTCCTAAGTCTGGTTCAGTACTATAGGTATGTCCTAAGTCTGGTTCAGTACTATTGGTATGTTCTGAGTGGTTCAATACTATAGGTATGTCCTAAGTCTGGTTCAATACTATAGGTATGTCCTAAGTCTGGTTCAGTACTATTGGTATGTCCTAAGTCTGGTTCAGTACTATTGGTATGTCCTAAGTCTGGTTCAGTACTATTGGTATGTCCTAAGTCTGGTTCAGTACTATAGGTATGTCCTAAGTCTGGTTCAGTACTATTGGTATGTCCTAAGTCTGGTTCAATACTATTGGTATGTCCTAAGTCTGGTTCAATACTATTGGTATGTCCTAAGTCTGGTTCAATACTATTGGTATGTCCTAAGTCTGGTTCAGTACTATTGGTATGTCCTAAGTCTGGTTCAGTACTATTGGTATGTCCTAAGTCTGGTTCAGTACTTTTGGTATGTCCTAAGTCTGGTTCAGTACTATTGGTATGTTCTGAGTCTGGTTCAATACTATTGGTATGCCCTAAGTCTGGTTCAATACTATTGGTATGTCCTAAGTCTGGTTCAGTACTATAGGTATGTTCTGAGTCTGGTTCAATACTATAGGTATGTCCTGAGTCTGGTTCAATACTATAGGTATGTTCTGAGTCTAGTTCAATACTATATGTATGTTCTCGGTGTAGTTCAATACTATTGGTATGTCCTAAGTCTGGTTCAGTACTATAGGTATGTTCCGAGTCTGGTTCAATACTATAGGTATGTCCTGAGTCTGGTTCAATACTATAGGTATGTCCTGAGTCTGGTTCAATACTATAGGTATGATCCTAAGTCTGGTTCAATACTATAGGTATGTCCTAAGTCTGTGTCAATACTATTGGTATGTCCTAAGTCTGGTTCAATACTGTAGGTATGTCCTAAGTCTGGTTCAGTACTATTGGTATGTCCTGAGTCTGGTTCAATACTATTGGTATGCCCTGAGTCTGGTTCAATACTATTGGTATGTCCTGAGTCTGGTTCAATACTATTGGTATGTCCTAAGTCTGATTCAATTCTATTGGTATGTCCTAAGTCTGATTCAATACTATTGGTATGTTCTGAGTCTGGTTCAATACTATAGGTGTGTCCTGAGTTTGGTTCAATACTATAGGTATGTTCTGAGTCTAGTTCAATACTATATGTATGTTCTCGGTGTAGTTCAATACTATAGGTATGTCCTAAGTCTGGTTCAATACTGTAGGTATGTTCTTAGTCTGGTTTGATAGTATAGGTATATTCTAATGCTAGTTTTGTTCAACACTGCAAGAATGTTGACTAGTTGCACTCATATATTGTAAAAATGTGTGTACACACCAAAAGCTACATTTTGTGTTTGTTTTTAAAGTAGCTTTCCACACCACATTTTGTCTTGTATTTTATTTATTAATGTTTCCTATCATACTGCTGAGAGTTTGTTTGAGTTGTAATGACAAGAAGTAAATTGTGCATACCCATGGCATCAATTGTTTAACAATTATTTTTATGTAAATAATTATATTTGTCCTGGAACATGTTCAATACAAAGTGTAATTATGAGTGTCTACATTATGGTAATCAATAGTTAACCTAAGCGGTCGCATTTCAGTTTTATTGTATGCTTTGACATCATCGATATTTAACTGTGTGTAAATGTTGGACCAAAGTACCTAAAACATTTGTATTAACTTTATTACTTACAGCTAGTTTTGTCAAATAATGTTGAGTATTTGTTACTTACGGTCTGAAAAGTATACCAGACTCATTATGCAAATAAATAAATATAAACCATATAAACACATTATTTTTTTAAAAATCATGTCTATCCACCTCATATAAAATACCCACACTAGCTTCTTACATGTTTATTTAAATAATAGATTTACATATTAATGCAGTCTCAACAGTACATATCAAAGTTACAAACTTAACACACATAAGTCAGGGGTGTCCACCATTGGGCACTGCGCTGTCCGATTATCGTGGGCTCGCGTCACAGGTGGTGGTAATCATTTATTAAACACCATAGTAGGGGTGTGCAGCAAAGTTAACTTTTTTTTCAATTTGAAGTGAACCGAATCGAATATCTTGTGTAAATATAATTCCGTAAGGACTTTAACATTCATTTGTAAATTATGTGATCTGGACAGGTCTTGGGACGGTGAAAGATGGCTCATTTTACTGATATAAAGATTGAGGATTGAGGTATGCTACAAGTTTTCCTCTAACTTGTACTCAATCACCTCAAAAACTCCTCCCTGTGGAAAAAGAGATGTCTGAGCCACACCTCTCTATACCTGGACTTGGACCCAAGCCATAGACAGTGAGATCAACCATCCTCCCCCTTCATCCGGGACCTACACAAGGAGGGTTGGGGCAGACAAATTTGTTTTCCAATATAAAGCTTTGGATTGATTATTGTGTGATAACTTGCGGCCAACGCTACAATGATCCTTAAAAGTTGGAAATATTCTCAAAGCTATTTCAAAAGTTTGATTAAATTTTGTTGTTTTATGCTGACAAATTTTTATATTGTTCTTATTAATATAACTCAGTACACTAAACTGGGTAAGGCAGGATGGAAGGGAATGCGAGAAAAGACCAGTGTTTTTTGCAGTTTTTGTGGCAAAATATTTTTTTGGTCAAAATAAATAAAATATTGCTCCAGTACAAACTTATAGCTTAATTTTATTCACATGGTGATATCAACAGTTGTTGAATATCTGTCATGAGCATAGTGGCATTAGATAATAAACTTTTTAAATGAATTTAAAAAGTTTTCATAAAATGTCAGAACACCCTTGACAGATATTCAAGAAATTTTGAGCATCACCATATGAAGAAAATTAAATTTTATGTTTGTACTGAAGACATATTATATTTATTTTGGCCAAAAAAAATTTTTGCTATAAAACTGCAAAGACACTGGTCTTTTCTTGCATCTCCTTTCATCCCACCTTGATAAAATGTATATTAGTCTCAATTTTTTGAAAAAGTATATTCTTTCTAGGGCATTTGTCCTTCCAGAACTGTTTCTGGGATTGGTGGACATATTGTGGGCGTGACTTTGACATTGAAAGATTAGTGTTCAAACTAGGGGTGTGTGAAGCTTCAATACAATTCCAGCTTCAAAGGCCCGCGAATAAAACATTAACAGCTAAAATACTCCATTTATGTTCAGTTATAGTCATTTTGCTCCTGTATGCTTTACAAATTAATATCCATAAAGAAAAAATTTGAAGAAATTGAATTGTAAATTATTATAATAACTTGATTTATCAGATTAACAATAAATATCTCAAACAATTATGTGAAATAAAACATTTTCAAAGTAATTTTAGTGCATAAAGTTATATAAATAACAATGTAATATTTTTCAAGCTTAAAACAACTAAAGAATAATATTTAAATTTCGATTCAGCTTTGAAAATATTTCATATATTCGATTCGAGTTTGCTTCGAATTGAAAAATTTGACTTGGCACACCCCTAGTTCAAACCCAACAAGATTACAGCATGATTGGTCCCCTCCAACCTCCATAGCCTATTTTCACTCATTCTAAAGGTATATTAATTTTTTCTCAATATTTCTCTTCTTGTCCTTTTTCACTTAACAATATATCTTGAGTCAATAAGTTTGTGTCGAGACATATCGTAACAAAAATACATGTTGTCGGTATTTCATTTGTATCGTTGCTATACTATAAATGCTGTCACTGCAGTCTTGTTCAGAACAACCAAGGAATTCTTCACGTTCTGGGCAAGACGAGGGCTTGAAAGGGTCGGGGAGAAGGAGTGACTCCATCTACAGCCTCTGTGGAGGGGGGCATAGCCCCAACAGGTATGCTGAATGTGAAGTTTTGGAGTAAGGCAGCCATAAACAGGAACACATTAGACTTGGCAAGTGTCTCCCCCATACAGCGATGTTTGCCTGAAAATGACAACATCCATCAACCTCGATCCATAGTCCAAATGAAGTCACAAGTGTGAACATGTAACCACAGGATCCAAGTCACAGGACGGTTTGCAAGACCGGAACACAAGTAAAATCTATCACATGCCATAGACTGTTTGGCTAGCAGTCACGTGATGAAATCTTAAACAGAAGTACCACACCCCGGTGGTAAATAAAATTATTTACATTCATTGCCTTTTATAGTGACAATAGTGTTCGTAAAGTTTATTTTATCACCTCGTTTTACTTGCCATCAGGTCTACTGTAAGAGTAGCGTATTAGACCATGCGGCCACCGAAGCTGGTCTCGTAAAGTTAACAAAATTGATTGTAAACTAACAAAGACTTGTTAAAATGGTGGGAATGGGTAAAAATGTGGTTCTTAGTTTGTAAAAGTGAATATATATACTGGAACAAATAAAGAATTATAAAATTATAGAAGATAAAAAAAAACTAAGCGAAGAAAAGAGTTTTAAAATAAATAATCAGGATTTAGAATATAACTAATTCTGTCGTTTATTGGCGTATCCATAAACCATGTAACACTGTTGAAATGGGGAATGGGGAGATCTAATGTCAGCATGGTGTTACATGGGGTATAGAGGGGTTCATTATATAACACACAGCTTATACTTTCTAATGTTGAAAAAGTATTAATATTTTCACTGTTAATGAACATACTATGAAATAATGACATTCACTCTTGTTATAAAAGTTAGAAAACATGGGTTGGCGGTGGCTGGGGTCAGGCTAAATATCTACTTATGTTATATAGAGAAGAGGGCAGGGGTCAACAAAGATAAAAAAGCATTATGTTGTTTATGCATGACCCCCTGGGCGAGATAATACTCTGATGTTTCTTACCGAATCCAAAAGGTGTGTAGTAATCTGGTATGACCACCTTCCCTTCTTCGTCCAGAAAGCGCTCGGGCCGGAAATTCTCCGGGTCGCCCCAAAACGTTTTGTTCATGAGCGTACCATTGAAGTTGCAAATTACCATGGTGTCCTAGAATTTTGTGAACCATAGAGGTAGGTAATTAAAAATGCTTTGAGGATCATGCAAGTGTACCATCACTAAAACAAAAATAACTTAAGTTCGTCAAACTCAATTCTTAAATACCTGCAATTCTCAATGGAATCAAAAGAAGTGAAAATAGATTTCTTTCTAAGCACTGAATCTTAACAGCCATTAGGGCTATACACATATGAACTGATTACACTAAAGTTTTAGGGAGGATGAAGATTGTATTTAAAGACAGTGTATCCACATTTAAATGGTGGGAGAGTGGAAAACCATTTAGGAAAAACCACCCCTGGTAGACCCGACCAGGATTTGAACCTCGGTATCCTCGTCATCAGTAGTTCTCTCTATGGAGAGAGTGACGCCTTAGACCATATGTCCACTGAAGAGGGTGGAATTGATCCTAACAACACTATTCTATCCCGATTCTTAGTTCTCAAATTCCAATAAAAGGAAAGTTCTGGCACTTAAACAAAATTTCAACATTAAAAATCAGATAATTTTTCATTGTGACCAAGTCGTTTTGTCATTTCATCTATTATAACTCTTTTCTAGAACTAGAAGGTAATTTTTTTCACTTGAAAAATTCTATTTCTATTAATGAATGCACCTTTGGTATGCTGTATCCCTGCAATGTTGTATCCTTCACCGCTCGATGGGGGATGCTGAACGTTCGACCCATGAACATGCGCACAGATTCAAGAACCATTGCCTCCATGTAAGGCATGCTGAAAATAGTCATACATATAAGATTTTCTTTTCTTATATACTCGAGTGAATAAAAGCTATACCCCAAATATTTTTTTTATGAATGAACACAGCTGACAGCTAGAAATAGCTACTAGATCTATTTTCATGTATTCATACGTCAAATCATGATATCTGCAGCTGTCACTTTTGATAGATATTATCAATACCTACAAAATAATAATACTAAACTAAAATGGTAAAACAAATTTTTACTAGCCCGTCTTACTGCCCATTCTGACTTTAGGCATATGAATTAATTACGCTTAATATGACATGGATGGCAAAAGCTGTTTTTTTAACACTGTCTTAATACCCATTCAGGTTATACATCTATGTACTAATTGCACTAATGATTTTAGGTATTAGGAAGGTTTAATTGAAAGGAATTGCACACGCATTTGTGTTGAAGGAGAGTAGAAAACTATTTATGAAAAATCACCCTTGGTACATTTGACCGAGATTCGAACCAAAATCTCCTTATGGTCAGCAGTCTAGTCTAGTGCGAGAGTGATGCCTTACAATTTAAAACCATCATATGGGTGAATCGTCGACAAGTGGGGTGTGCCTGCATGGGAAACTAGCCCTCTCCCCCCTTCCTTTCCCTCCCAAATGTGAAGATTTTTGCCCTCGCAGTGTGTTGCTGCCACGGTTATCTATTTTATTGCTGCAATGTTGGTAACTCACTGGGGCCTGTCGTTGAGCGAGGGCAGCCTGTCCCGTCCGACCACCGCGTCTATCTCGTCCTGGGCTCGCTTCTGGACCTCGGGGAATAGCAGCAGGTACAGGAATCCAAACCCGAGAGATTTACTGGTCGTCTCTGATCCTGCCATGAACATGTCCATGCATATGGCCAGTAACTGGGACTCTGGAATGAACATGGACAGAAACCTTCGGTTTTACTCGCGCCTTGGCTTTTCCTGGACCAATATATACATACAGTACACATGGGTTGTTTGTATGCATGGACTTAACCCACATCCAGTTAACATGTGGGCTAACTAAAATCTATGTCCGCTATTTTGTTTCAAGATGTTGGCTACAAAACATGAATTCTTGA
>CABFVX010006082.1:0-11252 GCA_902151425.1 Timema shepardi
CAATCACCCTACCATTACACATTAGCGTAAGTGCGTATAACCCGAACGGGTAGTAAGACGTGGTGCTAATAATAATAATAATTTTATAAAGCGAAATGGAAAGTTTATCGAAGTAGAAGGTCATCATTTCAAACAATTGTAGTTATTTAATATTTCGACACTAATGAATAAACGTGTGTGTAGGTGTTTTGCTCGTATTTTTTACACGCTACAGATCCTAGTAAGCAATAAAATTAAATTAAAATAGTTCAAAAAAAATTATATGTATTTATTTTATTCATTAAATATCGTCATAGATAGAGCTCGAGTAAAAAAAGTGTTTCAGACCAAAGTTGCTTGTTTTTTCAGTAAATTATTATTCGGCAATAAAGAAATACATGGTCCCATTTGAAAAACAATAGTTTATCTTGAGATGACCTTGAAGTTGTCACAAAATAAAAATAAATCATTTTGTCATTTTGTCAGCTCTCAAAACCAAGAAACTTTGAAGGAAACTTTTTTTTTCCCCTTGAATGTTTATTTTTGATTATATATCGCTGTTTCAACTTTAAAAAAAACTGTTTGGATAAACTCGTATGGACAAAGTCAGTAATGAATGGGTGCTTAAGGAGTGCGGTTTGAAAGGAAATTCATTAGGTCAACGTGAAAGAAGCGTCTTACGTTGGTTTGGGCATGTTGAGAGGATGAGTGTGGATCAAAGTAAGAAGCAAATATATGAAGGTAGAGTGTGTGTGGATCAAAAGAGAGGGGGTTGGCCATGTAAGACGTGGCTAAATGTTGTAAATGAATGTCTGAAAAAAGAGAAACATTAAGAGTTTTAAGAATAAAAATAACCTGTCTGACTCAATGTACGGTTGTTTTTGAAGCGAAGGATGTATACAAGAATAGGGAAGTGTGGAGAAAGTTAATGAGAATGGATTAAGTACGGACTAAGAGTTTTTTTTTAGCTATATGCACAGTTTATTGCCTACTCCACAAGAGAACAGTTTGATTATATATGCATATATGTATGTATTTTACTAATATGGGAATAGTATGCACGATTGTGTCATAGTAATTATTTTAAATATTAACTGTAACCAAAGAAAATTGACAGGGTGTAGAATACTATCTTGTCGATTTAAGTCTATAAATAATAATTTGCTGAAATTATATGTGACCAAAATTTAGCTCTAAATCACAATATAAATATAAATAAATTAAAAAATAATATATGGCGAGTGATGAAATCCCTGCCAAAAGAATTGTTTATAATGTATGTGATTCGCAGCGTATATATATGATATGTGGGCTGTCTTCCATAAATGTTTAATGAACCTTGCCTTTCCAACAGCAGAGATTTTTTAAGTATCAATTTCCTTAAACAAATTTGATTTAAAAAAATGATATTGTAGGTGACCTGGCGGTCTAGGGGGTAAGGTGTCAGACTTCTATGCTGGCGTCCGGGGTTCAGTCCTCGATCCCGGCAAAGATTTATCTGATTACCAAACCCTTCCTTCACCTCTGACAAGACATCTTGTGAATGTGAGGAATGCCAGCTCTCCACCGTGGTTCGGATTCCACGTTAAACTGTAAGTCCTCCATTTCATCTCACAATCACACTACCATTACACATTAGCGTAAGTGCGTATAAACCGAACGGGTAGTAAGACGCAGTGCTAATAATAATAATAATAATAATAATAAAAAGTGATATTGTATTACTAACCGGCATGGACATGACATATATTTCAGTTGCCTGCATGTAAACTATTCACCGCTCTGGGGGCACAGAGCTTTGTCCAGGGTACACCCATGGAGGTTGTCCACATGTACCCGCAAAGAGACGATGTGTTATTATTATTATTATTATTAGCACCGCGTCTTACTACCCGTTCGGGTTGTACGCACTTACGCTAATGTGTAATGGTAGGGGTGATTGTGAGATGAAATGGAGGACCTACAGTTTAACGTGGAATCCGAACCACGGTGGAGGCCTGGCACTCCCCACATTCATAAGATGTCTTGTCAGAGGTGAAGGAAGGGTTTGGTAATCAGATAAATCCACTTAAGAGAAAATTACCGAAGGTACCGACCGGGAATCTTTCCTGGAACCCCTAGGCACGTATTAAGGAGCACTGATCACTACAACATGGGGCTGGATAACCAGTGAACTACCAGTTAATTATCGTTGTTTGTGTAATAGTGTCCTTTTTTGTGTGGATTTTTTTTTCCCCACCACGTTTTACTAGTCACTTTGACTTTATGCATTTTAACTATGCTAATTGAGGTAGGAATTAGGTAAGGTAGAATTTGCAGGAAATGTATATGCATTTTCTAGAAGAGAGAGTGATAAACCATTTAGGAAAAAAATCCCTCAGCAATACACATCACTAGCTAACGGAACAGATGAGCTTGACTCTTAATCCACGTGCCCATTAAAGAAGTCTTGAATATAAAAATAATTCTATAAATTTCAGTATAATTTAAAAAAATAGCCATGTAAATTTGATTGCCTGGCACACATTATTTGCGTATAATTTTTTTTGCACATAAAATCTAGCACAAATTAGTAATACGTCTTCCATTTAACTTGTACTACCCCTAGCTACGATCATTATTTTAGATAATAAAAGGTAAAATACTTTACGTGTTAGGTTTAAGAAAACCCAATTTCGCAGGTTTCGTAAATTGTAAGGGAATTAATGTGCCTTACCTTCGCCCACTTCGAATGCAATTAATGTCACAAGTGTTCTCCTGGCCACTAATTTATACAGGCAAATTAAGATTACGTTTTTAACATAATCACGAAGCTGGAATTACAATGTTCTTAATCTATATCGATTCACCCTTTTCCGGCCCATGAGCTAAGAAGGAGCAACTTCGTAACGCTTTTTATATTCTAGTCCATTCGAAATTAAAAAAGGTAGTTGCTAATACCATGTCATTAAGTTTACCATTCTTTAAATTGTATTTCATTCAAAATTAAGTTCGAACAAATGAACGTTCTATTTGGAATAAGTTCTAAATTTGTAGATACAAATAACTAGTTGTTCAATAAAGGGTGTTGGGTCAATGTTACTATAAAACATAATTAAAAATATAATTAGTTTTTTAAGAATTCATTAGAAACACTACAATTAAGTAAAAATTATCAGACAAAAAATTAGCTTGGAAATTTAATTTTTAAATTAAAGTCGTTCCCAGTGTTCTCGACGAAAACTCCAAACTTGACAGTCTTGTCATTGGTAGCCCGGTATATTGTGATAATTTTCAGTATTGGTATGAATCATATCTAGCAATAGACGCACTGTATAAAGTGCGCCATCGTAAACAAAGAGCTATATATTATTATTATTAGCACCGCGTCTTAATACCCGTTCGGGTTATACGCACTTACGCTAATGTGTAATGGTAGGGTGATTGTGAGATGAAATGGAGGACCTACAGTTTAACGTGGAATCCGAACCACGGTGGAGGCCTGGTATTCCCCACATTCACAAGATGTCTTGTCAGAGGTGAAGGAAGGGGTTTGGTAATCAGATAAATCTGTGCCGGGACCGAGGATTGAACCCCGGATCCCAGCACAGGAGTCCAACACCTTACCCCTAGACCACCAGGTCACCCTAATAGCTATGTAATATGTTTGAATATAGTTAATTTATTTTTAGCAATCCATATTACTACTCGTTCGGGTTTTGCACTTATCTAACAATTAGGCTAACATGTTGGGGATAATGAAGGTTGATTTTAAATTAAGAGTACCCACGTTTTCGTGGAGTGAGAGTGGAAAATAATTTAGGTAACTCCACCTTGTGTACACCCTAGCGGGATTCAAACCCCGATCAATCATGACGATTAGTCCAGTTTATTGAGATAGTGAGTCCCTAGTTAGACCATTCGGCCCTCGAAATGGGTGATTAAATATTACTTTGAGTGCACACGTATTAAAAAAAATGTGATGTAAAATACAGGACAAAGTAGTTACTGTACACCAAATACACGATTAATGTATGTTAGTAAATTAAGGATGTTTTATAATATTCTTTATTTAATAAGTCGGTGACCTGGCGGTCTAGGGTTAAGGTGTCAGACTTCTGTGCTGGCGGCCGGAGTTCAATCCTTGGTCCCGGCACAGATTTATCTGATTACCAAACCCTTCCTTCACCTCTTACAAGACATCTTGTGAATGTGGGGAATAACGTTAAACTGTAGGTCCTCCATTTCATCTCGCAATCACCCTACCATTACACATTAGCGTAAGTGCGTATAACCCGAACGGGTAGTGAGACGCGGTGCTAATAATAATAATAGTTTCATAAGGTTAACAACATTTATTAAATATATGTATGCATATAAAGAATATGCAATAAATTGAAAATTGTGCTTTTCTAGTACAAACTATTAAAAGTTGTTCACACTAAAGCGTAACTGGGTCGCTTTATCACTGTATCCCTTGCAAATATTTCTAACAAAGCATTCGGAATGTATGGAACGACTAAACTATGATATTGTTAATGAGTTTATATTTTATTACTAGCAACGGCTAGCACGTGATCTAAATATCAGACTCGTCTAGTTTGGTTTAACAAGGACGTGAGCTTGATTCCTGAACAGGTCTCGTGAGGGTAGTTTTATTTTATAAATGGCTTCTCACTCTTCCTCCTTGAAAATACACGTATATTTAATCTCAAATCTGCCTTAATTATATTATTATTATTTTTATTAGCACCGCGTCTTACTGCCCGTTCTGGTTATACGCACTTACGCTAATGTGTAATGGTAGGGTGATTGTGAGATGAAATGGAGGACCTACAGTTTAACGTGGGATCCGAACCACGGTGGAGGCCTGACATTCCCCACATTCACAAGATGTCTTGTCAGAGGTGAAGGAAGGGTTTGGTAATCAGATAAATCTGTGCCGGGACCGAGGATTGAACCCCGGCCGCCAACACAGAAGTCTGACACCTTACCCCTAGACTGCCAGGTCACCCCTTAATTATACCTAATTCGTTATTATAGTTAAATGAGGATAGCTTGGAAGGGTAGTAAGATGTAGTGGGTGTATTGATTTTAATCGTAACTATGCGAACACATTATTCATTGCCAAAACTATAACCTCATAGGCTCTAAGAAAGCTGATAACTACTTTTATTCAATTAGAAATTATATTTTAAAATTACACGTTGAAATTAATTGATCTTAAAATCTGCCCTTTCAATAACGCTTCCGGTTTTGTTTTACTTCACACAGAATAAATGGACAGGACTATCACCGATATACAGAGCGATTCGCTGAAAAGCGTGCTTTACGATGTATTTAACACTTCATTTTCCTTCTCAGTGCTTCAGCTAATGCCAATGATTAAAAATATATATACATTCAACGACTGTGAGCGTGGCCACACTCCTCAAAACTTACAATAAGCCCCTTAACACCCCCCGGCTTAGGCAACCAGAGTTTCAATACCCCCTATACAACTCCCCCCCCCTCTCGCGCTTTATCCACCCTCACAAACAACGGTCGGGAATTTCTGTGCTCGGAACAGCCAACAAAACAATGTCATATTTCCTCGTTGGAGTTTGTGTGTGTGTTCTCCGCAACTAATTCCATTACATTCACAATGTAATTATTAAACGAAACACACCCTAACTGCTGAAGGTAATTCAAGAGAGGGAAGTTTCGCAGAGCGGCGGGAACTCAGAGTTACCCCCATTGGACTCTTCCCTGAGGGGAAATTGTGCAAGCCAGATATATTTATTTTATATTTAGCACCGCGTCTTACTAACCGTTCGGGTTATACGCTTAAAGTACTAATTACTCTAATGG
The DNA here is from genome assembly GCA_902151425.1 of Timema shepardi. NCBI lineage: Eukaryota > Metazoa > Arthropoda > Insecta > Phasmatodea > Timematidae > Timema > Timema shepardi. The sequence continues at coordinate 5,809 of CABFVX010006082.1, forward strand.
ATTAAGAATTAGGAAGGCTGAATTAGGGGAAGTGAGCCCGCATTTGCGTGGAGGGAGAGTGGAGAACCATTTAGGGAAAATCACCCCGCAGTTCACCCGACCGAGATCCGAACCTCGATCTCCCCGTCCTCGGCGGTCGAGCAGCTCAACACGACGAGCGCGTTAGCCGACTACGCCCCCGAGGCGGGTTAAGCCAGATATAATATAGGAACCAGGCGAGCTTGTTACATGTACCCCATACGTGCGTGAACTATGGTTAAGGGCATTTACCATCTTTATCACCAATAAAAAGTTATCGCATTCATATTCATCACCGGCATCAGTGGTTACACAGAAAAAAGCGTCAGTTTCGTATTATCTGGTTTAAAAGGGTAAAGGTAGGTCGGGGTTTGAGCCTCATTCGTGTGTATTGAAGTATTTTTCATATATTGTTTTCCACTTTACCTCCAGACGAACTCGAATTCTATTCCTTTAAATCCTAACCCGTCAGTGTAAATATAGTGATAACCCGGACGGGTAGTAATAACACACGGCAAAAAAACAAATAAAACATACAGTTTTTATTTACCAACTTTAGTTTTGCTCAAAAGAATGGCTTGCTGGTGGCGGTGATATCTTGGTTCGAATCTCAGCCGGGTGCTCTGTGTCATGTGTATGGTTTTTCCTTGTGTGAGTTAACCCTATGTTTTTATCCTGTAGCCTCTATGTGTTAATGCGGGTGCAATCCTATAATATTCATTCTTACCTATCAAATCAAATCATTAATAATCCAATCCTCGGTCCCGGCACAGATTTATCTGATTACCAAACCCTTCCTTCACCAATGACAAGACATCTTGTGAATGTGGGGAATGCCAGGCCTCCACCGTGGTTCGGATTCCACGTTAAACTGTAGGTCCTCCATTTCATCTCACAATCACCCTACCATTACACATTAGCGTAAGTGCGTATAACCCGAACGGGTAGTAAGACGTGGAGCTAATAATAATAATAATAATAATAATAATAATAATAATAATAATAATCATTTTGTCAAAGGTACTAATAGAGAATAACATCTTCTTTTAAATATAAAATTGAATTAGACCACACTCTTTGGAATGATAAAATAAATATGTGACTAACATGATTTTTTATAGATCAAAACCATTCTTGTTTTTTTCTTTCAAATATTCAATATAACTAATAAAATACTTATGATAAAGATGCATTTTATTTACTAAAATATTTGAACCAAAATTATTATTATTTTTAATATAGTAGAATATGTCGACAGAAGTGTATAGTTAATTATTAGATTTAATTTAGTTTAAAAATGACACCTGTACACGTGAATCAAAGCCAGTACTCTTGAACGCTCTACCACTGTGCTCTCCAGGATTTGTCCTAAACTCAAGAGTTATTGTTCACCCCCCGTTTAAGATGATTACAGGGGCAGGGGGGGGTAATCATCCCCTCCAATATCGGGGGGGAAATAATTGAAAGATGGGAATATGTAGAGAGTCGAGATATTGATTTGGGAAATTCTAGAACTACTTTGTACTATAGTGCTCTCAATAGTTATAAAAGTTCTTTCCTGCAAACTTGTACAGACAAATTTTAAATCTCCCAAATTTCAATCTCTACTCTTCATAAAGTTTCGTACTTCATAACTCAACAAACATTGAGGGGATATACCTCATCTAGTAGATTGTATAGACAGCTTAGTTAATCAAGTCGGCTAGTAGCACCTTTATCACTGTCTACTAGTTTACAGACTACTTCTACTACTATACTAGAGTAGCCTCGAGAAGGTTAGTTAATGGTTTTAATTGTTATTATTAATTATTATTATTATTATTATTATTATTATTATTATTATTATTATTAGCACCGCATCTTACTACCCGTTCGGGTTATACGCTCTTATTATTATTATTATTATTACTATTAGCACTGCGTCTTACTACCCGTTCGGGTTATACGTACTTACGCTAATGTGTAATGGTAGGGTGATTGTGAGATGAAATGGAGGACCTACAGTTTAACGTGGAATCCGAACCACGGTGGAGGCCTGGCATTCCTCACATTCACAAGATGTCTTGTCAGAGGTGAAGGAAGGGTTTGGCAATCAGATAAATCTGTGCCGAGGACCAAGGATTGAACCCCGGCCGCCAGCACAGAAGTCTGACACCTTACCCTTAGACCGCTAGGTCACCAACCCTTATCTAGTAGATTGTATAGAAAGCTTAGTTAATCAGGTCGGCTAGTAGCACTGTTGTCACTGTCTACTAATTTACAGACTACTTCTACTACTATACTAGAGTAACCTCGAGAAGATCAGTTAATGGTTTAAATTGTTCTCTCGATGAGGCCTAGAGTTTTTTTTATGAACAGACACTCGTTTTTCTACATGCAATGATGGTGAACGTCAAAACAAATGACACGTGTCACTTTTAAAAATACGGTTGCCCACAAACTTGATTCAAGGCCTAGTTATCCCCCCCGAATTTTACAAAATTCCTTGAGGGAGGACTATCTAAATTAGGGGGTATTTAAGTCATACCATTCCATTCCGGACTCCCCGGCGTTCTCGACGTCGACCTTCTACTACAGTAGCCCCATGGCCTCTTTGGTGCTGACTGACAGTTTTAAAAATCTACCAGACTAAATTAGGTATCCCTACGCCGAGCAAGATGATCTGCAAAAACATGTGTTTAGCAGCTGTCACGTTTGACAGTCAAAATTTAGGTATATACCTAAATGTTGACTGTCAGAAGATCAGCTGTGAGCTGTCAGTCAGCACCAAAGAAGCCACGGGGCTACTGTATGTTGGCGTCAATTACTGCAGTAGGATGGCCTGCTGATGATGAGAGATTAGGGTTTGAATCTCGCTATGGGGTACTGATGGTGGTTTTCTTTGAATAGTTTTACTCTCTCGCTCCATGCAAATTCTGGTACATTTTATTTAAATTAAACCTTATTCGTCCCTAACACTTAAGTGCAGTACATATGCGTATATCCCAGAAGGATTGTAAAACGTACCAACAAAAAAAAAATTGTCTATGTCATTTAAAAACAAAAAGAGCATAGACAAAATTAAATAATACATTTTGTTCCTAAAAGGGTGGATATGCTAGCCCCTTTTATAAACGTGTCATCAAGGGAATGGTGTTGTTTTTTGTAATAAAGAGCTATAGTGATTTACAAAATGATCTTTGTCAAGTGTATAAACCCGTAACAGTATCTAGAGAGTTTGATTTAATCGAAACACATAATGTCAGCAATTGTGTCCAGACAACAGCACACAACACACTCGTTTACACAACTGGTGATTAGAGCATCTGCAAACACGTATGTAATTACTTTAATGGCGCACTCGGTTAATTATTAAGAGTAATTGAAAACCTAACGGTGTCTCACGGACGTACGGACGTGTTTTCAAACTGAATCTAAGTACATACAATTAATTATTAAAGGTAAAATGTATTATTTTATTTGTGCTTTATTTGGGATTTTAATGTTCACTTTGTTTTAAAATAGATCTAGAAGTCTATCAATAATAATAATAATAATACTTAGCACCGCGTCTTACTACCCGTTCGGGTTATATGCCTTGAGTACTAATTACTCTAATGGATTAGGAATTGGGAAGGTTGAATTAGAGGAAGTGAACCCGCATTTGCGTGGAGGGAGAGTGGAACCCGACCGAAATTCGAACCTCGATCTCCCCGTCCTCAGCAGTCGAGCTCAACACGACTAGCGCGTTAGCCAACTACGCCACCGAGGTGGGTTGGAAGTCTTATCACTAAACTAAATATTATTATTTGTGATTATGGTACCATTACAAACAATAATTAACAACTGACTCTACTTAAGTTATAGGGCTAGCTTCTAGCTTAATTATAAAGACGACTTATAATTAATCTTATGGTAAGCTCCTGGATTCATTCTGAGTCAAACTCGTAGATAAACATAATTAAAGCAATATTCCCTAACTAAATTCTAGTGAAAACTCTTATCTTAATACTAGAGAGCTCAACTAAAACATTTTTCACTTCAAGAAAATGTCAAAGAAAATATTATGGGAAAATTAGCCATGAAAATGTTTACTAATATCAAACTGCTTGATATTTTTGTCCTAAGCTTGAATTTTATTTCTTTAATGACTCATTATTTGTATTGTATTTAATATAATCATTACAACCTTGCGTTACTATACTACTTTCGTCCTATCATTTTATCATTCATTATTTTGCCTATATTATTGTGTAGATACGTACGTTTATACAATTTTTTGATGAATTAATATTAATACTGTCACTATAATTTATTATCTGTATCTCACCTACATATTTTGTCTTGCATACTTTCCGTTAGAGAGATTTTAAGCTCTTGGTAACAGTGTTTTAAATAAATATGATAAAAAAAGCAACTTAACTATATATAAAACACAAAACATCCAGATAGGCCCCAAACAATGGCTTATAAACAGTTACTAAACTATTTTCAGACAAAGGACTACGCTGGGATCAAATCTAGAACCGCATGAGTATATTATGGTTGGCCTTCTTTGATATTAAACAGCCAAATCTCTTTGAAATATGGTCTAGAAATGTTCATTTACTAGCCTGATAATTTTAGAAAGGCAAGTTGTTTTTAGGTTATAGTATCATCGGTCTGAACAAAACTAATATTTGGTTTAAATAATGGGTAGACTAACAAAATATTAACAAGTAAATTATTTTTTTATTTAAAGATGTGAGATAAGTATTGTGCACTATAATTAATAAACTAGAAACATTGTAATTTAAATACAAAATAAAACCATTCATTAATCATAAAAAGGACTCTCCCCTTGTGAATATATACTAGCGTGTACATAAGTAAATCGAGGTTAAGTTAATAGAGTAAGATTAATGAAGCAATGTCAAAAGTAAAATCAATATCCATGGTAAGGCGTGTGTCAAAACTTTACTACACTTTGTGGTCGAACTTAAGAAAAATATTTTTCCTCCATGTTTTTCAAAGTCATTTAAGGGGGCCACCCAGCAGTGGGCTGAAATAAGTTGCAGACATTCAGAAATCCCACATTATATTTTAAGGCTCGTTTTTTCTCTTATAATATGGTAGTTGCCAAAATGTAAGGGAAAGAGATTATCTTGTTCCTATATAATTGAAAACCTTACAGTGTAAGTTTTGTAATTAAATTACAATTATTATTATTATTATTATTATTATTATTATTAGCACCGCGTCTTACTACCCGTTCGGGTTGTACGCACTTACGCTAATGTGTAATGGTAGGGTGATTGTGAGATGAAATGAAGGACCTACAGTTTAACGTGGAATCCGAACCACGGTGGAGGCCTGGAATTCCCCACATTCACAAGATGTCTTGTCAGAGGTGAAGGAAGGGTTTGGTAATCAGATAAATCTGTGCCGGGACCGAGGATTGAACCCCG
>CABFVX010006082.1:17247-28067 GCA_902151425.1 Timema shepardi
GGCCGGGGTTCAATCCTCGGTCCCGGCAAAGATTTATCTGATTACCAAACCCTTCCTTCACCTCTGACAAGACATCTTGTGAATGTGAGGAATGCCAGGCCTCCACCGTGGTTCGGATTCCACGTTAAACTGAAGGTCCTCCATTTCATCTCGCAATCACCCTACCATTACACATTAGCGTGAGTGCGTATAACCCGAACTGGTAGTAAGACGCAGTGCTAATAATAATAATTTTTTTTTCATGTTCACGTCTTACTACACATCCAGGTTATCCACCTATTTACATTAATTGGGTAAGCATTATGAAGATATTATTTAGAGTCAATATATTATTATTATTAGCACCGCGTCTTACTTCCCGTTCGGGTTGTACGCACTTACGCTAATGTGTAATGGTAGGGTGATTGTGAGATGAAATGGAGGACCTACAGTTTAACGTGGAATCCGAACCACGGTGGACACCTGGCATTCCTCACATTCACAAGAGGTCTTGTCAGAGGTGAAGGAAGGGTTTGGTAATCAGATAAATCTTTGCCGGGACCGGGGATTGAACCCCGTCCGCCAGCATAGAAGTCTGACACCTTACCCCTAGACCACCAGGTCACCTAGAGTCAATATACCTACATTATTGTTGAATCAGAGTGGGGGACAGTTAAGTAAAAATTCCCCTAAATACACCCAGCCGGGATTTGAACATTATCCTACCCAACAACGGCAAACTAGACAATACAAAATTTAAACCTTTGTCCGAATGCTCATTAGTTGCGGGTCTATAAGTTTTGTAAATTTTTGAATTTTTGAGACTTTTAAGTAACTAAAATTTCATAAAATCAAGGAAAGCAAGAGGCTTGTAACCTATATAAGTTAGTTAAAGATTCTGAGAGACGGCTTAGTTTGCTGAGCTTGGGTTGGTTTTCGTTTTCTAGGTTTTAGTTGACTCCATTTTTAATCAACATTTTGTGAAAACAGTTTTAAACATAGATGTGTACCCATGTGTGTCTGTGTGAACGTGACATCAACTTAAGGTTGGATAGAAAGGAGCACAAATTTAGGTCAAGGTTTTAACATTTTTATAACAAACACATTTTCAGAAAATAGATTAAATATTGCTCAAATATAGAACATATAGTTTAATATTCTTAGCATGGTAGTCTCAACATTTCTTGAATATCTGTCATGAACATATTAGCATTTGTCTTTTTTAAACGAAGAGAAAAATTCCAAGACAACCTTGACACATATTCAACAAATGTTGCTTTCAACACGTGAATAAAATTGACTTTTATGTTTATACTGAAAAAACTATTTTTGATTTATTTTGGGCAGCACATTTTTTGCTATAGAAACGGAAAAATACTGTTATTAACTCGCGTTCCATACCCTCCTGCCTTAACAGCACAACAAATACAAAACAGCCTACACTAGAAATAATAATAATAATAATATTTAGCACCACGTCTTACTACCCATTCGGGTTATACGCTTTAAGTACTAATTACTCTAATGGATTAGTACTTGGGAAGGTTGAATTAGAGGAAGTTAACCCGCATTTGAGTGGAGGGAGAGTGGAAAACCATTTAGGAAAAACCACCCCCCAGTTCACCCGACCGAGATTCGAACCTCTATCTCCCCGTCCTCAGCAGTCGAGCTTCAACACGACAAGCGTGTTATACACTAGAAATAATTTTAATATCAAGTCTGAGAACATCCCTAAGTGCCTAGCTACTAAATAATTGTATATACCATTCTAGAACAAAACCGGTCCATAGACGAATGGCTTTTCTAATTAATGGACCAGGAGAAGTATATCTTTCGTATGAATAACCGGAAAGGAGCAAGGGATGGAGGTCAGGCCCAGATTTTTCCATATCTAGCACAATTTGGGTCAAATATAGATTCCAGGCCTTAATCCACAAACATCTACTATTAATATTTATTTAATTATTTAATAGCGTAGATTGTTGTAATTGCTACCTGTGTCAATAAGGTTTAATCATTTTTTAATCTGCTCAACAAAATTATTACATTATTCACATTTTATAAAAGAGAAAACGAACATATAAACAAGTAAATACATTCTGAAAATTGAAAAATGACACCTGCACACGGGAATCGAAGCCGGGACCTTTGGCTTAGTACGCAAATGCTCTAACCACTGAACTATCCAGGTATCATCCCGTGTTCAGGGGCATTCTTCACTCATATTGTAAGGCGAATCTATGATGGACGTGCGGAAATCATCGGTTACAAATGTGTAATTTTTAAAAGTTAAGACCCGCCTCGGTAGCGTAGTTGGCTTACACGCTTGTCGTGTTAAGCTCGACTGCTGAGCACGGAGATATCGAGGTTCGAATCTTGGTCGGGTGAACTGGGGGTGGTTTTTCCTAAATGGTTTTCCACTCTCCCTCAACGCAAATGCGGGTTCACTTCCTCTAATTCAACCTTCCCAGTTCCTAATCCATTAGAGTAATTAGTACTTAAAGCGTATAACCCGAATGGGTAGTAAGACGCGGTGCTAAATATTATATTATTTAAAATTAAGATCACGAGCTATCAAATAACGCAACCACCTTCAACTCTTTAGTTAGCTTAAATGCTATCACTTGTATAATTATATTCCTCACTAAAAAGCATAACTAATACCTCAGGCTATTTGATTCTTAAATTAAATAAATGTCACACACACACAATTAATGTTAAAAGGGTTTATGTGACACGCCCACTAATAAATAATGGTTTGAACTACGAATGAACTAGCGTAAACTTTAATGGGGTCTATTCAAAAACAAAATCAATTGTCAATATAAATAGTTAGTTGTAATTTACATATAAGTATTTGGGTCCTTGGTTCGTTGCCAGGTGGTATTTCCATATTTAGACGGGTTCATCCTTCTATTCAATTGATAAACATATAGACTAATATATAGTTATATACTTGCAGGAGAAAGAGGAAGCCGTTGTTAGGCTCTATAACGCTTTCTTCATGGACCGGAAATCACCTCCACCTGTGCTGCTCCGGGCTCGTGACCGTGGAGGAGAAAGAGGAAGCCGGTGCTAGGCTCTATAACGCTTTCCTCATGGACCGGATATCACCTCCACCTGTGCTGCTCCGGGCTCGTGACCGTGGAGGAGAAAGAGGAAGCCGGTGTTAGGCCCTATAACGCTTTCTTCATGGACCGGATGTCACCTCCACCTGTGCTGCTCCGGGCTCGTGACCGTGGAGGAGAAAGAGGAAGCCATTGTTAGGCTCTATAACGCTTTCTTCATGGACCGGATGTCACTTTCAGCAATGCTGCCCCTTAATGCTCGCGATGATAACTTGCACCACTTATTATATCTAACCTTGCCCCTTAATGGAACTAAGAACAAAGATGTTCACCGTCTTATATAATATTTCCCTTGTATCAATAAAGTTACAAAGAAATGTCGCCCAATATCAGAAAGTCTTGATTTTCCTCCTGTTTCGACTGGCCTTGTGGACATTCCTTGCTCTTATTCACTGCCAAAATGGTATAAAATGTGAAGCAAAGGTCTAGTCTAGTTCACGGTAGGAATTGTGTCCTGAAATGCCTTTTTCCCTACCAGAAATCTATTATATAGTAAGATATTGGTAGTAAAAAAGACCTTTCAGAGAGTAATTCCTACCGTGAATGGTATATACCTTCCTCATCCCAAGCTTAATGTAGTTTAAACGTTTATATCATGTGTGAATAGTAGTAATACACGGTGGAAAATAAACAAATCTGTCGTGTGCTGATATTATCAACTGGTTTGGAAAGTGTACGTGAGCCCCCAATGAAAATAACTCTTTCAGCAGTCAAATGGATATCACTCCATACGGCTTATCATATTTCTAGTTTGCTCATTGGATAGTTCCAACGGGGGGGAAAAGAACTCTTTCACAAAACATTCGCCTGGAAAATAAAAGTGAAAACAACGAAAGTGCTGACTTGGGCCAAACACAGCGTCGGGGTGAGATATGTTACGTAATGTATGGGGGGGGAGTATAAATTTATATTCCTCCTCCCCTCTCACCCGGGTCTCGTGACACTTGGATCTATCTGGTGCAGGGGTGTAGGGGGAAGGAGTGAAGGACGGGGATAACCTTTGGGCGAGATTCCGTGTTGTTCTATACGTCACGTCCGCCGAAAGCCACGGGACAGTCACGTATCGTTTAAAGGCGGTAAACGTGTCCTAAAATGGGCGTCTTGCTGTCCCTTTCAGCGTGGCCGGTATGAGAATCGTGATACTAGCAGGGTTGACGCAGTGGTTTGCAATCAATGCTCGCCTTTGTGTCGGTGCATATTCAAATAGTAGCGAGGCGTGACCTTCTTTGAAAGTGTTACTAGACACCTACACTGTAAATTACCCACTTCTCATACGATTGTAGACATCAATATCACCCAATTAAGGATCTAATCAAGCAACACACAATAAATTTATTTTTTATTATTATTATTAGCACCGCGTCTTACTACCCGTTCGGGTTATACGCACTTACGCTAATGTGTAATGGTAGGGTGAATTGTGAGATGAAATGGAGGACCTGCAGTTTAACGTGGAATCCGAACCACGGCAGAGGCCTGGCATTCCCCACATTCACAAGATGTCTTGCCAGAGGTGAAGGAAGGGTTTGGTGATCTGATAAATCTGTGCCGGGACCGAGGATTGAACCCCGGACCTCCAACACAGAAGTCCGACACCTTACCCCTAGACCGCCAGGTCACCCGAAAACACAATAAAGAGAGGCATTTATTTATTAATAAAGGAATAAAAAATTGATTGACTATGTTTATTACTAAAATTGTAATTAGTCACCGTTGAGGAAGAAACACATATTATGAGAATATGTAGAGGAAATAAATGTATTTTGGTCGGTGGCCCACCCACGCCTGTGACTGTACACTAGAACTAGAGAGGTGGCAAACTGCCTTGATCCCGTGAGTCACTGTGAGCATTGTAAAATGTTGCGCATGCGTAGTCCAGGGGCCCCAACAGATCTTATATCCAGCATCGTATGTGTAAACACTTGAGCTCAAGGCCGTAGCCAAGAGGGGGTTAAAATCCCCCCTCCCCTAAAATTTTATGAACAAAATATATATGGCCTTATTTATGGTTCTAACAATAATTATTTAAATTAAGATACCAGTACAAATTAGGAGGCTGTGTTACAATAAAATGCACTTCAGAGAGCTTCTAGAGGTGTTTAAAATGTATAACTTTTCTTAGCTTATGGCAGTTATGGTGTTATGTCGTCAAAGAAAACACTTAAGATAGCTTCTAGAACGGTTTATCATTTAGAATTTTTTCTAACTTCCTTCAATTGGGGGATGTTCCCACCAACCCCCCCCCCCTACCCCCACCAACCCCTGAAATTATTAGTTGGCTACGTCCTTGCTTGAGCTTCTGCGTTTTATTTTAATATTGATAAGTCAGGAGTGAGTGCAAGATACACTTCTATTGTATTCACTGAATCTTGTTTTTAGATAAGTGGTACGGTGAGCCGAACATACTCTCTCGCTTCTTCACACAAGACTGGAGATGATTACTTGAATTTATCCGATTACCAAACCCTTCCCTTCACCTCTGACAAGACATCTTGTGAATGTGGGGAATGCCAGGCCTCCACCGTGGTTCGGATTCCACGTTAAACTGCAGGTCCTCCATTTTCATCTCACAATCACCCTACCATTACACTTTAGCGTAAGTGCGTATAACCCGAACGGGTAGTAAGACGCGGTGCTATTAATAATAATAATAATATGATTACTTGAAACTAAAGATATTTGAAACAAAATTAAAACATTGCTGGATACACAACATGGGGAAAATCTCATCACATTCCATCAAAAAGAATAGATTAAATAATAATATACATTGTTACTTCCCAACCGGAATGAAGCATACCTAATACCATTGTGTAACAACAGCACTTGTAAATTATTATTTTGTTTGATGGTTTAGTTTTAACTTTATTTAGTACATGCTATACAGTAATGTTTGTGTGTATCGTGATGTCATGGTCCACGCCGCAGTCCTATAAACCATCAACTGTGACTGAAAAAGTAGCAGTGGAAAAGGGGCTTAAAAATAAATATGAAATATCAAAGGCCTTCGGAATTCCCCCCTAACACACTTTCAACATTTCTTAAGGACAAACAAAAAAAAAAAATTGATCAATTAAAATGAGAGTGGACAAGATAGGAAAAGGTTAAGAGGACCAGAAAACCCATATGTGGACAACAGTGTATTGAAGTTATTCAAACAAGCATGAGACAAGAAAGTCCCAGTGAGCGGCCATCTTCTTAGAGCGAAGACTGAACATTTTGCATCTAAATTAGGAAAAACAAACTTCAAAGCAAGTGCAGGATGGCTAGAGGTATTCAAACAATGAAACGGAATTTCCTTCAAAGCTGTATTTGGTGAAAGTGGTGCTGTTGATGTGCGTTCAACCGATAATTGGAAGGAGGACTTGAATAAATGATACAGAACATAGAACTGAAAAATATTTTTAAGGTTGATGAGACGGGACTTTTTTTTTACAAGTGCTCTCCTGACAAAACTCTTGCATTTAAAGGTGAACGGTGCATTGGGGGAAAGCTCAATAAAGATCGAACCAAACTGTTGAGTCGGATCAAATATGGATGATTCTGAAAGTCTTCCGTTGTTAATGATTGGAAAATCGGGCTAACCCACGTGGCTTCAAAAATGTAAAACCGAAGGTGAAGCCAGTGGAATAAGAGTTAAGTATAAAAGCTTGGATGACAGGTGATCTGTTTGAAAAAAAAAGGCTTTTAAAAAGTTTGGCAAACAAAATCGGACAATCCTTTTATGCAATGACAATTGCACTGCTCAAAACAAGAGTTTTGCTTTTGGAAAATGTAAAGAATTGTATTTCCTTCATAAAATATGACATTGGTTATTCAACCTGTTGACGAAAGAATAATTAAGAACCTAAAACCTTTCTACAGACGATTGTTGGTTGAGAAAATTCTTTGCTGGAGATTTTTCTACTAGAAAACATTTCGCTTGACTTTCTTCAAGCCATCTCCTATGTAGACTTCGTCAGCGTGGATGAAGATGTGGCAGTGTGTGGTGAAGACGTGGCAGTGTGTGTGGTAGAGACGTGGCAGTGTGTGGTGAAGATGTGGCAGTGTGTGGTGAAGACGTGGCAGTGTGTGGTGAAGACTTGGCAGTGTGTGGTGAAGACGTGGCAGTGTGTGGTGAAGACGTGGCAGTGTGTGTGGTGAAGACGTGGCAGTGTGTGTGGTGAAGACGTGGCAGTGTGTGTGGTGAAGACGTGGCAGTGTGTGGTGAAGACGTGGCAGTGTGTGGTGAAGACGTGGCAGTGTGTGGTGAAGACGTGGCAGTGTGTGTGGTGAAGACGTGGCAGTGTGTGGTGAAGACGTGGCAGTGTGTGGTGAAGACGTGGCAGTGTGTGGTGAAGACGTGGCAGTGTGTGGTGAAGACGTGGCAGTGTGTGGTGAAGACGTGGCAGTGTGTGGTGAAGACGTGGCAGTGTGTGGTGAAGACGTGGCAGTGTGTGGTGAAGACGTGGCAGTGTGTGGTGAAGACGTGGCAGTGTGTGGTGAAGACGTGGCAGTGTGTGGTGAAGACGTGGCAGTGTGTGGTGAAGACGTGGCAGTGTGTGGTGAAGACGTGGCAGTGTGTGGTGAAGACGTGGCAGTGTGTGGTGAAGACGTGGCAGTGTGTGGTGAAGACGTGGCAGTGTGTGGTGAAGACGTGGCAGTGTGTGGTGAAGACGTGGCAGTGTGTGGTGAAGACGTGGCAGTGTGTGGTGAAGACGTGGCAGTGTGTGGTGAAGACGTGGCAGTGTGTGGTGAAGTTACTGATGTGGACATCATCATGAGGGCTCTCAACAATAACATCCAGGCTGAGGTTGGAGCATCTGGTGATGAAGAGGACAATTCTTCAGTAGTTCAGGAAAGGCCTATCCCGAGTGTGGCAGAAGCCATGGACCATATCCAAGAACTCGGGCTGGTTTTTTTGAAAGTCATAACAATGTGATTCAATTTTCCAGTCAATAAATCAACTAGAATCAGACACTTATGACTGAGAGACTTAGATCAGGAAAACAGATAAAAAATCTCTGGTTTTTTAAAGATATTATGAACAGATTATGTCCAAATACGTTAAATAAAGTTTTTGGGCTTGATTGCAAAATTCATTGTGTTTATTTTCAATTAGTTTTAAGAAACCTATTTAATTCAAATTTTTTGATAGTTCGAATTTTTTACTGGTTTCTTCAAGTTCGAATTTTCCAAATTCCAATGTACTCTTATTTTGTACCTGCTTCCTTTAATTTGAGAAAATTAAGAAAGCAAAGCAATCTTATGTGTATGCTACATGTGATAGTGATAAACACAAGGCTGTGTGCTATTGAATGTTGAACCAATTTAGTATATGCAGGGACGTCACGCCGGGGGTCTGTTTGGGGGTTTGTAACCCCCACCCCAATGTTGGTTAATAGCACGAGAGTTGGGAATTTTGTCATATTTGAGATCTGGAGTTGGGTAATTCTAGGCTTATTGTGTGACCCATTACTTTCTATTATGAAGTTTTATGATTAAATATTTCATGTGTTGTACAGCCAATGCCGTAATTAGGGCTTTATTAAATTTTGAAGGCATAAATGCAGTGAATGTTAGGTAACATTTTATTGTTTTCTTATTGAAATCTCTGACTGATGAAATGAAGACATTGAGGTTAGTGTTAATATTTGACTTCTGATATACACAACTAATTTTCCTAACAAGTATCCATACTGGTTTGAATTGGACTGATGTATTTAATTGTTTATTAAAATAGGCTTTCATGAAAGTAGTTTAAATAGGTTCAAAGCAACAATGAAGGAAGAGGAGTGATAGGGCTGTGTTACATTGTTACAACTCTTATAATTTTTCATTTGATTAAGTGGACTATAATAAACAAATATAAGTTTTTTCACACTTTAACATTTTCAAATTTGTGATTCATTTTTAAATTCGTTATTTAGTGTTCGATTTTTTTTTTTTAAATCTTATAAACAGGTTGTATAAAGTGCCGATTTCGAATTTGCCATGTGTTATTTAATAAAATGTCAGGGGAAACCCCTTCATCCTCACGCGTTAAATTACAATAGGTTTCTTAAATAGTTTATCACGTACCGGTATTAACATCCTAGGGCAACTTCCATGAGGTTATGAAGCAGGACATTGGAAGACAGGTATCAAAATACTGTGGAGATATCAATAAATTCAATTTTTTTTATTTGGTTTATTTTACAGTTGAAAATGTTTTTAAATAAACCTTGCCAAATTGCTAGGTTTTTTTTATATAGTGATGAGCAACAGCTACAGTTCTACAGCTACAGTTCTACAGATACAGTTCTACAGCTACAGTCGTCGGTGACCTGGTGGTCTAGGGGTAAGGTGTCAGACTTCTATGCTGGCGGCCGGGGTTCAATCCTCGGTCCCGGCACAGATTTATCTGATTACGAAACCCTTCCTTCACCTCTGACAAGACATCTTGTGAATGTGGGGAATGCCAGGCCTCCACCGTGGTTCGGATTCCACGTTAAACTGTAGGTCCTCCATTTCATCTCACAATCACCCTACCATTACACATTAGCGTAAGTGCGTATAACCCGAACGGGTAGTAAGACGCGGTGCTAATAATAATAATACAGCTACAGTTCTACAGCTACAGTTCTACAGATACAGTTCTACAGCTCAGGGAGATTACTAATTAAATATCGCTTCCAAGTGTGTAAAAATAAAGCAGCGGTTTCCAACCTCTGGGTCAGCGTGTTTTGCGTGGGGTCACTATAGATGTTTTCTATTTGTATTTACTGTTTCAAGGATTTTAATGATCATAGGAAGATGCATAGTTCTAATAGAAGTGTAAGTTGTTGGAGTGCTAAAAAAAACTACCTAGTTACTACTTAGTTTCCTTTTGTCTATTTCATTATGATAGCTTCTTGCTGACTTGTTTACTGCGGCAGCCTTGTAATGCTGATATCATAATATAAGATTATCTCCCACCCCCGGGCTTTTTGAGTCTCTTTTACTACACATTAGTCGCAAATAATCATTATTACAAGCAATTTATAGTAATTAAAACAAAAATTAGTGGACATGCATGTCTTAATGTCACACTATATTGGTTTGGTTTGTTGGTGTAGGTGAGGATTTTTAATTCTGGCCAGGGGTAGTTTGTCCTAATATCCCTTCAAGCAAATTAGAGTACATTTCCTCTGTATTTTACCTATCCAACTGGTGTAGTTAACTGTAGATAGTCTAGTCTGGTAGCAATACACAGTTTTAAAAAAAACCTAAAAACTAGGATCTAAACGCTTTTAAATTAATCAAAGGTTCGCGATGGCCGCAGAGAGAAAAGTTACAGTCTTAAATACAAAATATTAGAAACCACTGTAATAAAGTCAAATAAATTGTTTAATGTAAACTACACATTTTTAATGAGATCTGCAAATTTAAATAAATATATTTAAGCTCAATTGGATATTTAGATCAGATGCAGGTTAACTGAAATAAATAATAATTCAAGTTATTTCCTTATGCACTTAAAAAAACCTTGTAGCTTTTAAAAATCCAGTACGAACAAATAAATAGATTTAAAAATACATTTGCCTAAAGGCTCGGTTCAAGGCTTGATTATCGCCTTAAATTAAAAAAATCTGGGAGCCTCCTGAAACTCCCCCCCCCCCCCCCCCCCCCCCCACCCCCCCCCCCCCCCCCCCCCCCCCCCCCCCCCCCCCCCCCCCCCCCCCCCCCCCCCCCCCCCCCCCCCCCCCCCCCCCC
>CABFVX010006082.1:29276-43508 GCA_902151425.1 Timema shepardi
ATATATATATATATATATATATATATATATATATTAGTTATAATTTTATTTTCATTCGGGGGTGGTACCTCAGATAGACCATTAAAATACTAACTCTAGCTAGTAGTTCCCTCAACCTTGGAATTTTGTATTGATTTTAAAAAAAATCCAAAGAAGCAGAAACAAATTTCAGTGTGTGAGTATTTTCTTAGCACCGCGTCTTACTACCCGTTCGGGTTGTACGCACTTACGCTAATGTGTAATGGTAGGGTGATTGTGAGATGAAATGGAGGACCTAAAGTTTAACGTGGAATCCGGACCACGGTGGAGGCCTGGCATTCCACACATTCACAAGATGTCTTATCAGAGGTGAAGGAAGGGTTTGGTAATCAGATAAATCTGTGCCGGGACCAAGGATTGAACCCCGGCCGCCAACATAGAAGTCTGACACCTTACCCCTAGACCGCCAGGTCACCCATGCGACTATTAAATTACCACTGAGTATTTTTTCTTGGAATCCAGTCACCAGCTGCAACATATTGACACAAGGCTACACATGAAAATATCTCCAGAAATACTCAATTATCAACCGGCTTCGGTGGCCACGTGATCTTAGGCGTCACTCTCGCAGTAGATCATATTACCGATTATGGGCGGATCTCGGTTCGATTCTCGTTTGGGTGTACTGAAGGAGTCTGAGGGTGGTTTGCCGAAATGGTTTTCCGCTTTACCTTCACGCAAAGGTGTGTACAACTCCTATAAATATAACCTTCCTAATTCCTAAAACCATTAGCTTAATTAGTACATAACGGTGACCTGGTGGTCTAGGGGTAAGGTGTCGGACTTCTGTGCTGGCGGCCGGGGTTCAATCCTCGGTCCCGGCAAAGATTTATCTAATAACCAAACCCTTCCTGCACCTCTGACAAGACATCTTGTGAATGTGGGGAATGCCAGGGTCTCTGCCGTGGTTCGGATTCCACGTTAAACGGTAGGTCCTTCATTTCATCTCACAATCACCCTACCATTACAAATTAGCGTAAGTGCGTATAACCCGAACGGGTAGTAAGACGCGGTGCTAATAATAATAATAATAATAATAATAATAATAATAATAATAATAGTCGTATGCGCGGTTCTGCCCCCTTATAACAAAGTAGCGGCGATGTCTTCTGACGTCACCGCAAGGGCAAGACGTCTCCAGACTTAAAGAAGAGACAACCATAAATTAATTAGAAAAGTCTTTCCTGTACCTCTCACCGACGCATCTAAAAAGAACACTTTACATTCTGGATCTCTTTAACACTTGATAGTACCGTAATGTATATGGTAATCTGTTTTGTGTTCAATAGAGGATCGTTTCTGTTCAAGATTTGTAATAGAAGTGTCTGGTTGAGTATCAACGTTCTAAAACTAAGACAATTTAAAGTAAAATAATTCCACCAAACGTAATATAAAGCGAATAGTAGGTGTCACCAGATGAAGAAAGCCATCTGATTACCTAAACTTGTGAAATAACTCGGTACACAAGACAGCGCGTTATTTACATAGATCAACGAGAAATACAAACCAAGTTGTTAAAACTCTGGTCATACTTTTGAAATTTAAATAGTAAATAAACCTTTAAATTCCACACCAATATTTAAATAACGTCATTACTCCACGTATTAATTTTTTTTTAAATACGTATATTTGGCTGTCTTCATATTAAAATATAGCTGATGTGTACTGAATGGCGTGAACAGTGGCATAATCAAAATCCTTCAAGGGGTATAGTAATAATAATATAATATAATAAGTCTACTACTAAATATACCACCTCTTATATACCTATGTACCATTCAAAAAGAAAATAAATCCTAAGACTTTATTTTTACCTTCTCGCTATCTTACAGGTAGATAATTATTATTGATATTATCACCGCGTCTTACTACCCGTTCGAGTTATACGCACTTACGCTTATGTGTAATGGTAGGGTGATTGTGAGATGAAATGGAGGACCTACAGTTTAACGTGGAATCCGAACCAAGATAAATCTGTGCCGGGACCGAGGATTGAACCCCGGCCACCAGCACAGAAGTCTGACACCTTACCCCCTAGACCACCAGGTCACCCCTTACAGGTAGAGAAAGTATTGTGATCGTCAAAAAAAAAATCAAACTCGAGATTTTGATGAATATCGACGTTTCATGACCCTCCCGAATTCGAAAAAGTGGTTTTTGAATTTACGTCTGTTTGTCTATCTGTCTGCCTGTCTGTACCTCTGACTAAAGCCTAAATTATTTTACCGATTGGGCTAAAACTTGGTATCTAGAGTTTTCATAGGGTTGCCCCAAGGTATTTTCTGAATTGGGTATCCACCCCTAAAATTAAGGGTAGTTTACTGAAGGGTAAAAATAGAAAAAGTCGATTTTCTCAAAATCGGCTCTAACGGGTTTGATTAAATTTCATTTATGAACATCTTTAAATATTCCGAACAAAATTGCTACTAGCTTGAAATATTGATGGATGTCGACGTCTCATTACCCCCCGAACCCTAAAAAGTGTTTTTTTTAAATGCCGTCTGTCTGTGTTTCTGTTTAGACCAAAAATTAAGGGTAGATTAATAAAAAGCGAAAATAGAAAAAACTGATTTTCTCAAAATCAACTAACGATTTTTATTAAAATTCATATCTAGCCGTTGATTAAGATTATAAATAAAATAGATATTTCCATTTTCCTATGAACATTAATGTTAAGGTACTTTACAGAAGCGGACATTTCTGTAATATTTGAGATACTAAATAACTTTTCATTGCAAAATGGTAGTACTATTAAAAATAAAGAAACTCATATATGAAATATATTTCTTTAAACCAATATTTTTTGAGATATTGGCAAATATATTGATACAATTTTGTGAGCTTTCGTTGTAAAGAGTGAATACTTAAGTTTTAACTCAATAATTCTCCAATGCCATAGAGTAATTAAATATTAGTAAGTCTCTCAAAAAGTTTGTTATTTTTTCATTAACCTCTAAGGAGAAATGTTTGTACAACAATAGTCTATCTCCTTCATTTTAGACTAAATAGTCAATATTTACATTTTTTGTTGAGTCAAAATTTATAATTGAGGAATTGAATAGCAATGCGATGATCTGGAGATATGAAACACCTAGTAAAATGTTAAAATTTTAACCGGCATTCGAAATTTTAGCACGAAGTGTTGACCCTTGTGGACACAAAACCTATTATTTTTATTGGTACAAACATACAAATGAAGACATTTAAAAAAAATAAAGCTATAAAATTTAAAACCTGGACTGAATATGTGGTGGTTGCTTGGTCGGTACAGCTCACTTGTGGGCTGGCTTAATGGAGTTTATTTTAATTTATTAAATATCAATTTAAACAAATTACTATCAAGATATTTTCAGTAATCCCCAAATCCACCAATCACCCAATTCATAAAACTCTTCCAAACAAATAGAATCCACCATATCACCACGGCAAAAGTTCCCAAAAAACAAAACTACCTACAAATATATAGCATGACTATCTTCATTCTTGCTACGCTGCCCTCGCCTTAGGTCTGTTTGTCCGTAACAGATACCATAGACAGGGTGGATACAAAACATATTTTACAAAATTCCCTGACTTTTCCAGGTTTTCCAGGCAACATTTTTCAATTTTCCCTGACTACTAAAAAAAAACTATAAAATTTAAAACCGGGACTGCATTTTTTTAAACTTAATTATAGTGCAATTTATGCTTGGGTTTTCTAGTGTATATTATTTCGTTTCACATGTATTACGAGTTTTAAGTACAGTATCTCCACGGCTTCTTTAGTGCTGAATGACAGCTGACGGCTTTGAAAAGTTACCAGACTAAATTATGTATCCCTACGCCAAACCATATTATCTGCAAAAACATGTGTTTAGCAGCTATCACTTCTGACAGTCAAAATGTAGGTATGTACCTAAATGTTGACTGTCAGAAGTCAACTGTGAGCTGTCAGTCAGCACCAAAGAAGCCTGGGTCTACTGTAAATATTTCCATTTTTAAACAATAGAGCGCAAAAGTCGGCGCGGAGTTCTGCACCATTTATTTTTAATGTTGATAGTTAAACAGTAATTTCTAGCTCGGTAAGTAAAAACACGCTAGCTATTTGACCTTCTTACTATCTAACTATACTGTTAATGTTCCAGTGTTTTAACTTTTATTAGGTTTTAAATATTATTTTTTTCATAGGACTACTGTATTTATTCTTACCGACGGGTCCTCGATCAATAATTTATTTTTCAAAATTTTACCCTGGAATACTATTCTTTAATTGTTCTGTATTTCTTAAAGCTTTCTCCATCTTATGATTTTCCAAACATTTCCTTTGTTAATCTTTATTAATAATGTCTTTTAACATCACAATATTTTTTTAAAACAACCTTAATTGTCACAAAGTACGTTCCTTTCTAATTTATCAATACAACATAAGGTATTACTATTTTAAATACCTACTGTGGTCGTGGGTACTATAACTGATACCATTGTCATTAAATTTGTATATATATTAATATTCTTTGGTTTTCAAATTTAAAAAATTCTCCTGAAATTTCGTTTTGTATTTTAAATAAATATGTTTTTTTCCTTGGTGATCAATTGAGACCAAAAACAAAAAAATCTTCTAATTGGTCAGATATTCACAGAATTTTAAATCTTCCGTGTTTACTACTCGCCTCTGTCCAGTAAAGGTGCGACAATATATATGCTAAGACCTGCCTGGATAAATATCCAAAAGAATTAAAAAAAAACTTCATTACAATCAATTAAGCCGTTCCAGAAGTCTTAGGCAACAAAAGAGACTGATACACACACAGAGACCGAGAATTTGTTTTATAAGATTTAGAGATAACGAAAAAGATGTCCACTGATATTCCAGACTTAGGAGTTCTGATCCAAACCCAGACGTAACAGATTTTTATCAATGAAAGAAGTCATTAACAGCATGATTATGGAATGGGTGGTATCATTGAAAGATGAGCCGGAAAGCATTAAAGAAAAAGTATAATCAGTTATAGAATCAATGAGAGCAGGTGTGTACTTTATACAAAAAGAGTGCTCATTGAATGTTTATGTTGAGAAAGTAAAGATGCCATCACTATTAGATATTGACGACAGTAAACAGAGGTTGGTAAGGTTTAAAAAAACTGATGTAAACCCGTAAACAAAATATGGAGTTTGACACAGTAGTTTGTGAGAAAGATCAAGAACCATCGCCTGTCTCGTGTTCGACTCCTGTTGGAGTCTATATATGAGTGTGTACATACAGAGAGTTACCAAGAGAGTTGATGTGCTTGCGTTAAGCGTGAGACAGGATCTTCCATTATGGCAGGCTGCTTTTGAAGATGATTCTGAAGATGACAAAGGTGATGATGATGATGATACTGAATTTAATGGCCGGAAAAATACCATCACTATGAACGTTCTGGGCAATGACCTTGTTCGGAGTTTTTAAGGATCGATAGAATTTGGCTTTGCGTGATTGACGTTACCGCTGAACCGATATCTAAGTGACAAGCTGCAGGATGCAGAAAGGTAAAGTTACAGTAGCCCCATGGCTTCTTTGGTGCTGACCGACAGCTTTGAAAAGTTACCAGACCCAAATTACGTATCCCTACGCCGAACCAGATGATCTGCAAAAAAACATGTGTTTAGCAACTGTCACTTTTGACAGTCAAAATGTAGTTTTATACCTAAATGTTGACTGTCAGAAGTCAGCTGTGAGCTGTCAGTCAGCACCAAAGAAGCCACGGGGCTACTGTACTTCTGCTGAATGAGTTACCAGTGATGAAAGTCGAATAACGCCATTGTTTATTTTAGTATTTCCTGGACTAACTCTGAGTATTATATAGAAGCTTGATGGAATAAAATTAAGTAAACGGCTTATTCTTTTTAAATTGATAAATTACTCAAGATAATGAACATATAGATTCGAGATCATTAGTAAGTGGATGTAATGTGAGATGATAAACGTAGTGGTAACTTTGTTTTAACCATGAAATTATATTTCAATTTGGTTTGTTGTTTGTACCTGTATGGTAACACTATTTCTAAAAGATTCGAATAACGCGGCAAATTGTGGAGTAGGAGGTGTGAGAACACAGATAGTTAGCAACGGAAGCTGAGGGGGAGGATATCGAAGATACGCACCGGGCATTCCCTCTTAATTACATTTCAGTTACCCCTTAAGGCAGAACAAGACACCCGAATATTTTTGACTTTCCTTTTTCTAGTCACAGTAAAGTGTTAGCGTCAAGAGTTTTTCGTCGACGAGTGGAGTACTCATCTGCTTCAGGATTAGGAGCATAGTACGGCGTTAGCGTTGGTTCAGGTACTTTAAAACGAATGAATGCGAATTTGGAGGAAGATATAAGCTGTCATTAAGTGTTTCACATTTCTCGGGGTGATGTGGACAAGCCCAGAGATCCATGCATGGTGGCTACAGACAGGGTAAACAGGGAAAACCTGGAAAAGTCAGGGAATTTTTGGATGACGGGGAAAACAAGGAAATGTCAAGGAATTTTACTCAAAATAAGGAAAAGTCAGGGAATTAAAAATATGTCTATAAAATATCCCATTAATTTTGCAACCAAACATTAAAATAAAAGTTAATAATAACTAAATAAAATAACATTCTGATTGTTAAAATAATTGATAAAACCGTTTATTTTTTAGTAGATACAAACTTTTTTTTTTAATATGTGATCAATAATAAGTAAAACAAGTTATCATCCACCTTTTAAACTAGAAAAAAGTAGTCAGGGAAAATTGAAAAATGTTGCCTGGAAAACCTGGAAAAGTCAGGGAATTTTGTAAAATATGTTTTGTATCCACCCTGTCTATGGTATCTGTTACGGACAAACAGACCTAAGGCGAGGGCAGCGTAGCAAGAATGAAGATAGTCATGCTATATATTTGTAGGTAGTTTTGTTTTTTGGGAACTTTTGCCGTGGTGATATGGTGGATTCTATTTGTTTGGAAGAGTTTTATGAATTGGGTGATTGGTGGATTTGGGGATTACTGAAAATATCTTGATAGTAATTTGTTTAAATTGATATTTAATAAATTAAAATAAACTCCATTAAGCCAGCCCACAAGTGAGCTGTACCGACCAAGCAACCACCACATATTCAGTCCAGGTTTTAAATTTTATAGCTTTATTTTTTTTAAATGTCTTCATTTGTATGTTTGTACCAATAAAAATAATAGGTTTTGTGTCCACAAGGGTCAACACTTCGTGCTAAAATTTCGAATGCCGGTTAAAATTTTAACATTTTACTAGGTGTTTCATATCTCCAGATCATCGCATTGCTATTCAATTCCTCAATTATAAATTTTGACCAACAAAAAATGTAAATATTGACTATTTAGTCTAAAATGAAGGAGATAGACTATTGTTGTACAAACATTTCTCCTTAGAGGTTAATAAAAAAAAAATTTTTTTTGAGAGACTTACTCATATTTAATTACTCTATGGCATTACAGAATTGTTGCGTTAAAACTTAAGTATTCACTCTTTACAACTAACGCTCACAAAATTGTATCAATATATTTGCCAATATCTCAAAAAATATTGGTTTAAAGAAATATATTTCATATAAAAGTGTCTTTATTTTTAATAGTACTGTGTGACCTGGCGGTCTAGGGGTAAGGTGTCAGACGAAGACAGTACCAACATTTCCGGATAGAGGATGTCATGTGTGAATAGCGCCAATAAACCTCCGACTATTAATCTAAGTTTTCTAGACCTAACCGCTACTTATTCATTAAAGTGTTTCCTCAACTGTCCTCACAAGGCTGAGTTTACCCCGTTTCAGACCCACTGCTCTAAAAAAAAAATCTGGAAGGTATTTGATAAAAGTAATGTTTAAAAGAAAAAAAATTGGTTCAGCTGCAGATTCACAAAATAAAAACAAAAAATGCTCTTTTCTTAAAGTGTTTTAACAAAAAAAGTAAAAAAAGCTACCAATTTTGATTTCAGGGTTGCCATATAGGTAATCTAGAAAAAAAAACATAATAAAATGACACCCCTTACGACTTTAGCGTGGGAATGGTACTATTTACATGAAAATTGGAATCTACAGTAACCCCATGACTTCTTTGGTGCTGACTTACAGCTCACAGCTGACAGCTGAATGCTTTGAAAAGTTACCAGACCAAATTATGTATTCCTACGCCGAACCATATGATCTGCAAAAACATGTGTTTAGCAGCTGTCACATTCTGACGGTCAAAATCTAGGTATATACTTAAATGTTGACTGTCAGAAGTCAGCTGTGACCTGTCAGTCAGCACCAAAGAAGCCATGGGGCTACTATAGATTATAAGTTAATATTGTCAATAGTAAAAAATAGCAATTATAAAATAGTAAAATTTAATCAATTTTGGTCGATTTTTTTAAAATTTTGTTAATGGTCCGTTATTATAGAAATTGAACTGTACCTTTCCTGGAAGTAAGCATATTTATGATAGTAAAGAAGAGAATAATAGAGGCTTTGTACCCGCATTTGCGTCAAGGGTAAGAAGAAAAAATATATTTCAGCGCTCCTGGATTGAATTCGAACTACAGCCTTCCCTTCACAAGCCAGCCTTACAAGGTGAGACTGATGACTTTGACTACGTGACCATCGATGCTGGTTTTATGATAATCTATTTACTAACCTAACTTACAATCAAAGAACCCATTTGATCTTCATAAGCTTTGTTTATTCAAGAATCAAATAGGCCAAAGCTATTATTTATTATTTAGCACCACGTCTTACTACCCGTTCGGGTTATACGCTTTAAGTACTAGTTACTCTAATGGATTAGGAATTGGGAAGGTTGAATTAGAGGAAATGAACCCGCATTTGCGTGGAGGGAGAGTGGAAAACCATTTAGGAAAAACTACCCCCAGTTCACCCGACCGAGATTCGAACCTCGATCTCCCCGTCCTCAGCAGTCGAACTCAACACGACAAGCGCGTTGGCTAACTACGCCACCGAGGCGGGTGTCAAAGCTATTATTTATGCATTTTAGTGGAGATTACTCCATCTAGGTATCATATTCTGAAAATTGAAAAAATGACACCTAGACCGGGTTCGATTCCCGTGTCTAGTTGTCATTTTTCAATTTTCAGAATATGATATTTGTTTATTCATGGTGTTTCAAATCGTCACTGACAAAGAAAGCTATTTAGGGATTTGAACGTCCTAAACAACAACTTTGATAACAAGAGGCAACATAAATATAAACATTTTATGCAAACGTTAGGAATTCCGGCGCCAATTTTTTAAATTGGTTTATTATTTAAAATATAGTTGGAGGCAGAATGTATCATAATATTCCCTTGGGGTTAAAAATCTTATATTTTAAATTTAATAGTTTAAAAAAAACCATCAAAAATACCATGTTCAACAAAGTTACATACGGATTGTCATAGCTTTGAGGTGAAAATCATGTATCCTTCCTCAAACATTATTATTAATATTATTATTAGCACCGCGTCTTACTACCCGTTCGGGTTGCACGCACTTACGCCAATGTGTAATGGTAGGGTAATTGTGAGATGAAAGGGAGGACCTACAGTTTAACGTGGAATCCGAACCACGGTGGAGGCCTGGCATTCCCCCACATTCACAAGATGTCTTGTCAGAGGTGAAGGAAGGGTTTGGTAATCAGATAAATCTGTGCCGGGACTGAGGATTGAACCCCGGCCGCCAGTACAGAAGTCTGACACCTTACCTCTAGACCACCAGGTCACCATTCTCATAAGAAATACCGACATTGGAAGGATATTTATCTTCAAGTAGGCGGAGCCTTTAGCAAGCCGCCAACGTACCAATGTACATATTTCTTGGTTTTATTGTTATTTAAAATAAAATACGGATATTTTACTACTTTTAAGTGTTTTAAATAGGGTTTCATATAAGCATAATACTATTGAATATATTTATCTGATTAGCAAACCCTTCATTCACCTCCGACAAGACATCATGTGAACGTGGGGAATGCCAGGCCTCCACAGTGGTTCGGATTCCACGTTAAACTGTAGGTCCTTTATTTAATCTCACAATCACCCTACCATTACACATTAGCGCAAGTGCGTACAACCCGAACGGGTAGTAAGACGCAGTGCTAATAATAATAATAATAATAATAATATTGAATATAAAAAAAGAATAATTTAGAAAACACACCGGGAATCGTGTATATTAATAAAACATTTAATTTTGGTAATATTATATTATTATTTCAAAGACTAAGATTAATTTATTTTAACGATACTTTTTAAACAGTATTATATTGTGAGGCTCTGTGTTTTCAGTTTTAAAAACATATTTAAAATAAATAATTAATCATATGAAGTATGAAAATGAAGCTCATCTGCTCAACACGTGAGGTCTCTCAGTATATTCTTATAGGAATCCTCCTGAAAAGGATCATTTTCTTTCAGTCCTCTCAGATCCTTGACTGTTCCTTCTTCGTACTCTCGCGGTTTCTAAGTTATTCCGGGAAGGGCTCCACTAATAAGCTCCTCTCTACAATTGCCGCGTGTTCCCTTTGAAATGTGTTGCTTCGTTTAATTGAAGCGGCTGCAGAGAGAGACCCAGGGAAATGGCAGGAAGCTGGCTCTCCATACAACCAAGAGACCCAGAGAAACGGCTCTCCAAACAACCAGGAGACCCAGAGAAACGGCTCTCCATACAACCAGGAGACCCAGGGTAACGGCTCTCCAAACAACCAGGATACCCAGGGAAACGGCTCTTCAAACAACCAGCAGACCCAGGGAAACGGCTCTCCAAACAACCAGGAGACCCAGGGAAACGGCTCTCCAAACAACCAGGAGACCCAGGGAAACGACACTCCATACAACCAGAAGACCCAGGGAAACGGCTCTCCAAACAACCAGGAGACCCAGGGAAACGGCTCTCCAAACAACCAGGAAACCCAGGGAAACGGCTCTCCAAACAACCAGGAGACCCAGGGAAACGGTTCTCCAAACAACCAGGAGACCCAGGGAAACGGCTCTCCAAACAACCAAGAGACCCAGGGAAACGGCTCTCCAAACAACCAGGAGACCCAGGGAAACGGCTCTCCAAACAACCAGGAGATCCAGGTAAACGGCTCTCCAAACAACCAGGAGATCTAGATGAGTGCTCAGAAGTTCTGGATTTTTTTAAATAGTGTGTTCAAGCCTGATTTAGAATTAGCTTTAAAGTTGTATTTTTGAGAAATTACTTGCTCTTTCTTAATTAACAAACTTTGGTTTAAAAATGAACGTTATTAGGGGAATTCCTTAACCATTTGATTGCTACAACCCAAAATTAATATATTATGTTTTATGTTTATGTACATAAATCATCAAACCTTCGATAAATATGGTAGTATATTTTACATAGCGATGAATATACTAGAGAAGATCTCAAAACAATGTTTATTCTAGAACAAGTTTTGCTAATTCAGAGGAAAACAATGGCTATTATATTATTAAGTGTTCTGGATCTCGAAAGGTATATTTCTTGGTCAGATTGAGTCCTCCGGCACGTCTTATCAGCGGCTCCTATTTTGAGAGCTTGAAACGTAACCATCTTTTCTTGTTTGAGGTCGTCAATAAGTTGCATTCGTGGTCCTCCTGGTTCCATTTCTCACTTCACGTTTGCTTTGTATGACGTCACACAATAAGCCTATCACTCTCATATTTTGACCCATCCATTTGGTCTTTCTTCTTATGATCACCTGCAAATTAGCTATAGGTGGAATACCCCCTCTCCCCGTCCAACCCACCTCGACATCTCCACCACCAGCAAATCATCACGAGACTAACGCCATTGATGATGTGACCACCGATATAGGCAGCATGTTTATTCAGATACACTCACTGATAGCCAGAACACGATATCTAGAGTGAGAATTAAAAATGAGTTCTTTCAGAAGGAAAAAGAGATTAAATAATCAAAATAACCCACGTCGGTGGTCACATGGTTTAAGGCCCCACTCTCGCGATAAACTAGATCGCCAGTGACAGGGAGATCGTGGTTTGATCCCAGTTGGGTGATCTGAGGGTAGTTTTACTGAATGGTTCCCCAATCTCCCTCCACGCTAATGTGAGTACACTTACTCCAAATTTAACCTTATACACCTTTATCCCATCAACGTAATTAGTACAAAAGCGTATAGCCTGAATGGATAGCAAATCGTGGCGCTTAAAAAAATAAATACAAGCTAAAAAAACTAGCTATTTTTTGTGGTTGTAGGCTCTAAGTACCACAGATAAAACTGTGGTAAAACAACAGAGTAAGTTAATTTGTGTAGATATAATTCATTATTAACACAAAATGTTTTAAAACAAGCTATTTTGTAAGTTTGGAACGCATACAAAAAAAAGTGTGTGTGATGTTAAAGAGGTGTACGTGGACAGCCCGCATCTTCTATACCAAATTCCACTTTGTCCCGTGACTTTAAGTCCCCTACACATGTATCTTTAAAAGATCTTTTCAGTGATGCGCAACTTTCTGTGTCCACGCGAGCTATCCGCAGCTTATTCTAACAGATATATCTAATAATACAAGATGAGATGAATGAATCTTCAATAACTGTGACGGTGACCTGGCGGTCTAGGGGTAAGGTGTCAGACTTCTGTGCTGGGGGTCCGGGGTTCAATCCTTGGTCTCGGCACAGGTTTATCTGATTACCAAACCCTTCCTTCACCTCTGACAAGACATCTTGTGAGCACCTTTAAGAAAATAGTGACCTGGCGGTCTAGGGGGTAAGGTGTCAGACTTCTGTGCTGGCGGCCGGGGTTCAATCCTTGGTCTCGGCACAGATTTATCTGACTACCAAACCCTTCCTTCACCTCTGACAAGACATCTTCTGAATGTGGGGAATGTCAGGCCTCCACCGTGGTTCGGATTCCACGTTAAACTGTAGGTCCTTCATTTCATCTCACAACCACCCTACCATTACACATTGGCGTAAGTGCGTATAACCCGAACGGGTAGTAAGACGCGGTGCTAATAATAATAATAATAATAATTTTAATTCTGCTTTTAAAACTAGGCTTAGTTTACCTATGATCGATTTTTATTTTTTTTCAAAATAAATACCCAGGGAGGGTTGTATACAATAACACAATATACTGGTTTTTCAGAGAAAACTCCATTTAAAAGTAGTTTGCTGATGAACTAATTTTGTAAATACCTGCCTCGGTGTTTGCGTGGTCCAAAGCGCTACTCTCATATTAGACTAGATTGCCGAAGATGGAGAGATCAGGGTTCCATCTTGGTTGGGTGAACTGAGGGTGGTTTACCACTCTACCTTCACGCAAATGTGGGTTCACTTTCTCTAATTTGATCCTTCCCTATCCCTAACACATTAGTATAATAATTAGTACATAGCCGTATATCCCAAACAGGTAGTAAAACGCGATGCTACATTTTTTTTTCAAATTTGCTACAAACGATAATGGACTACATATAGTAACTGGAAAGTAAGTTCGAATGTGTCTGTAACATTTATATTATAGCGCTACTAAAATGCATTTAAGTGGTTTGATCCAATATAATTAAAGGACGAACCTGGTAATAAGGATCAAATACTTTTAATTAATCACTTAACTGAATATGAATTTCCACTCACAAAAACAGTTATTATTTAGCTAAAATTTCTATTCTATATTGTAACAAAAGAATCAGTGTGATACAAATCAAATTTGAAAAGGCAGGAGGAGGGGTGGTTTTGAAATCCCCTTTTGTAAAACTGATCTTTCATATTCCTCATGGTTTCAAACATTCGGGTCCAGAATCAGTATTCGGAATTTGTAATTAGAATTAAGATTCAGATCTATATTCAGAATATGTATTGAGAATAAAGGTTTAGGGCTTTTTATTCGGAATTTTTATTTAAAGTTTAGATAAAGATTTTATTTTGGGTATTTATTTTTAGAATGAAGATTCAGGTTGTAATATAACTGACACTTGAGCGAAAAAAACTCAACTATTTCTGCCCCATATCACTATTAATTTTACCTTATGAAAAGGGGCTACGAATAAAAATGTTTAAGAGCCTATGATGTAAATAATATATCTATATATTGTGTATATATATATTTTTATTCTGAAGAACATTAGAGAAAATAAACATTTATATTTATTGGAGCTGGTGACCTGGCGGTCTAGGGGTAAGGTGTCGGACTTCTGTGCTGGCGGCCGGGGTTCAATCCTCGGTCCCGGCACAGATTTA